>JAAGNO010010130.1:15588-38180 GCA_033439905.1 Ceryle rudis | reverse complement strand
CCATTTAAATTGGTCATTTTGTCTAAGTTGTCATCTAGGATGTATTTGTAGGTAGGAGAGACAGTCAGGAATTTCTAGCTGTAGACATAGTGCAAATTTAGGGATAAAATTATGGATCAGGACTTATAATAGGAAGCAAAATAAAACAAACTTGTTGAGCTCAATCCAACCAATCTCAGTATTCAAAAGATGCTTCACAAAGAAATCCATCCATTTAGTCTGAGAGCTGTTTGAAAAATCTTTCTCCAACCAATACAGTCTTGTGGCAATAAATTCAGGTACACTTTTAATCCAGAAAATTAGTTATTTGGATAAAGTAGTAACTGCAGTGCATCCATTTCCAAAGGACAAAGGGATGGAGAGAATTTAATATTTACACGTGAGGGGGACTGTTCTTAATATTCCATAATTTATTTATTTGTCTCTGCAACCTGAAACCTGATTTTGGAGCTATGTCAATGTTAGTGACACCTGTGTTTATAATTGTGATCTTTACAGATCTTTCTACAGAGGGCTGATTAACTTACCTTGTATGTTTATAAGTCTTATTTCTTTAAAGGAAGTCCATTCAAATGACACTGTGTGTTGAGGTGGAGATTTGATTTAAATGCCCACAGCATTCAGGTTTTCAGTACTAAATACGTTTTGGCAGAAAGGAAATGCTTTGAAAATACTTTTTTTTTTCTGTAACTAGAATATTTTTCATTTTTGTTTGAAGCTTGTTTAAATATACAAAAATATTTCAGAGACAGTATTTCCACAAAAATTGCTGAAGACAGTGATGATATCAACATCACAAGAAAAGAATTGCAGTATGGTTAATGCAGCAATATCACCTTGAGATTGGGAAGCTGCATTCAGGGGACAGCAGGATATTAGGAAACCTGAGCTATGACTATAAGCAGTTGTGTAGAAAGAATAAGACCTATGGTAGGAAAACAGATATTCAGCTTTATCCTCCTGTGTCCCTGGGAGTTGATGTAGTGGAACAGAGTACTCAGCTGGGATCAAGGAGGGATGGCATGGCTATCATCAGTAAGATGAGATGCAGCTGACTCAAGAAATTCCCTTTGCAAATAAATCAGACTTCCAGGCTAAGAAAAGGAAAATTATTTTCTAATAGTACGGTACTGCAAGAACACAAAACTCACGTCTCATCTGTGGGTATGGTTAAACTGTTTGATGGGCTGTAAATTCATTTAGCTCTGCTGACTGATAAGTGGGTGGTAGCAGCTTCAGGTAGAGGCCCAAGAGAAGAAAAAGAGCAAGGAAACAAGAAGTAAAGGGTGAATAAGCTTTATGTTTAGAGTAGGTTATATTATAGGTTTACTGCTTTCTGTTTGCTTCTGCTTTGGGGTATTCCTCTACACAGTTTTGAAAAACACTCCTGAGGGAAATGCAACCAAAAGTGTGAGAACTTGAATTGGAATGAGTGGTCACATTAAAAAGAAAAAAAAAAAAAAAGAAAAAAATCAAAACCACAAAAAAAAACACCCAAGCAAACAAAAAATGCATACAAACAACAAAAAACCCAAAACCAACCAAACAAAAAAACCCACCAACAAAACAAACAGAAAAAAAAGCAACAAAAGAAACAGAATGCAGGTAAAATAGAGCACAGGCAGACCAGTGCAGAGCTGAATAACTCTCCATTTTATTTAATTTACTGTTTTCTTTCTGGGGATGGAATACCTCAAATTTACATGCTGCAAAAAGTACTGTTAAAAACTAACAGTAATTGTATATACCCTGTTGCTTAAATTTCCTCAGTTTCAGAGTAATGGAAGATGACAACTGCAAAATCACTGTTTAAAGGTGACATTAAAAGATTGAGGGGAATATAGACCTGTTTGACTTCTCTACTAGAAAAAAAATTATAAACACATGTATAAATGTGACAGAGAATTATTCATCTTTTGTGTACAGAAGATCACAGCAAAGCAATTTATAAAGGTGTTAAATATACCTGATTTTCAATCAGAAACTTTACTCAGTCTTTACTGGGTTATCTAGAGGAGGACTTTCTGGGGGAGGCTTGAAGGATCAGAGAGTAAAGTTAGGAATAAATGGTCACTTTCTCCAGACCAGAAAGGTTGCACTCAAGCATGAGATGAAACTTTATGAATGACCTAAAAAGTAGCAGGGGAGACATAAAACTCAAGTGATTAAATTGTTGATCCTATCAAATTATTAAGTGTGATTAAATTAAAATAAATTTAACTAATCTATACTATAGTTATAGGTGTATGCAATAATAAGCATGTGGATGAACAATGTTGACCGATAGATTAGATATTACTCTTCAGGAAGGAGTCCTTAGAGGACAGTTATTAAATCTCACTTCTCAACAACTGTAAAAAAGACAAAACCTTGGGAATTTTTAAGAATGGCCAGTGGAAAAAAACCACATCATTCTACTAAGTCCAAATAAATTATTTCCCTTCATCTTAAACATTGCATTCAGTTCTGCTCACCTCTAATAAAAAAGATCAGAAGAGCTTGAAAATGTGCAAAGGCAATCAGAAGAAAGATCATCAGAAATACAATACAACTACTTCTATATAACCACAGGACGGATTATTAAATAGACTAAGAGTCTTCAGCATTGAAAGGAGATGATTGATTGAGGTCAGAGGAAATGCTGTAGATCTCCATAACATATGGAGAAAATGGCCAGGTTGTGATGATCACCGTATTTTTATTGTACAAGGAAAACTTACTGGCATTCAATTTAAATTGTCAGGCAGAAAGTTTAAGAGAAATATAAGTAAGCACTTTTCTCACATGACCCACAATGGTGGAACAAGTGTGGAACTCACAGGATGTTGCTGTGGCCAGATGTATAAAAGCATTCAAAGAGCAATAGCATAACTTATCAGCACAAAGTCTGTTGAAACTGTAGGGAAGCTGTTAAATGCAGTTAACACAAATGGGATCAGGTTATCCTTAAACCACAGACTACTGGTAGTTGGAAACATGTCAAGGGAAAGTTGTCACTGTACTATCCCCCTGTTCTTATGATTATTCTCTAGATACTTGCTATTTAATCATTATATCTGATGTTGAATGAAATACATCTGAGGCCCTGAGGGCCTGGAGGTTAAGTAGCTCATGGACTGCCTCCTGTCCATTTTTGCATTAGCCCTTTCAAGGCAGATTGGCTAAATCTGGCTACATAAAGATGAGTCTCTTCTCATCCCCATGTGGTTCTCCTATGGCCCTGGTGCACAATTCTTATTTTGTGCGTCTGTGTTTGTGTCTGTGTCTCTGTGTGTTTTATGAATTGTGCCTCAAATAATGTGAGGACTGTGTTGTAGCCTGCCAGAACAGGCTCTTCTGATATGCTGTGGAGGTTATGGGTTGCATGGCAGCAGGTGTGGGGAAGTGATTATTCCCTCTACTCAGCAACCATGAAGCCACATCCAGAATACTGCATCCACTTTTAGGATTTCCAGTATAGCATAGACATTATTATCTATTGACATGTTCATCTACCAGGACCCTGAAGCCATCTTCAGAGCTGCTGCATTTGCATGTTGTTGTTCCATCCCAGATGCAGGTATTTGTCTTTACAGCATTTCATGAGGTTTATGATGGCCCATTTCTCTATCTCTCAAATGTTTTTTAAATAGTAGCTCTAACTTCCAAGGATATCAGGTGTTCAGGTGTTCCCCCACCTGTCATTTGTAACATAGAGGAGGTCCATTCTGAACCATCATTCACATCACTGACAGAGATTCATTGATTCATTCATTTGATTCATTAGCCTTAGAATCAGCTTTTGAGAAATAGTACCCCAAACTGTCTGCCTGTTAGACTTTGAACCATTAGCCTTAATTCTTATTTGCCACAACCAGTGTTTCATCCACTCTGTAACTCACACACCTAGTCCATCTTTCCCCAGTTTGGATACACGGATGCTATTGATGACTTTGTCAAAAGCTCTACTATAATCAAAATAAATGTCTTCCAGTGCTTCCTTCCCACCACCTCCACCATCCACAGGGGCTTTTAAGTCCTCATAGAAAGCAATCAGGTTGGTCAAGTGCAGTTTGCCCTGGGTAAATCTGTGATGGCTGTTCACAGTCACCTCTTGTCCTTAATGTGCTTGGAAATGGATCCATGGGGACTTGCTCCATAAACTTCACAAGGCTTTCATATTTTCAGGTTAAACAAAGTGAAATATAAACCAAGGTAAAAGTTATCTTCTGAAAATTCTTCTTTCATCCTAGTAGCACTGCTTCAGACTTATTCCAGTTTGCATTCATCTTTTTCTGGTGAATGATGGATTTTGCATAGAGTGTTCTAGATGAGGTTTAATATTCTTCCTTACAATGTTGCAGTAATACTTACCTTTGATTCTCCAAATACATAGTGTGACACATAACATACAAATGTTGTAACCATCATTATGCTGTCATCTTTCAGTTATCCTCTCTTTTCAGTTATCCTCTCTTAAACAAGTAAACCTAGTTCTGTCTTATCTTTTGTTATTCCCTCTCCACTTAGTGTTTCTTAACTGTGTGGCCTTTTTTCCAATACTATTATTCCTGAAGATCCACTTATCCCCATATGGTATTCTTATCCTCCTGTCCTGTATCTCGAATAAAATTTGTTTGTGTACTCCTGCTCTTTGTGCCAAGATCACTAATGAAGAGATTCTTAAGGAATTTTGTGAGTTACTTCCAGCAAAATATGCAGCTTTCCTGAACCAGTTTTCTCTCCACCTCAATTATTGTTGTAATGAATATTAAAAATTTTTATATAAACACTTTTTTTATAAACTACTGCTTTCAAGTGTTATATTTAATGTTCGGGGAGTCTGAAAAATATATCCATGATACTTCATAGTTTCTAAATAATTTATTTTCTAGATATAAAGCCAGTCCAGCACCTATGCTTCTATATGCTGTATATAAGTTTTTCCCTTATTGACATTCTTTGAAAATATACTTTCTTTCAAAAATTACTCTAAAAAAATAGAATTTTTTAACATCCTAAAGGAATGTACATTGTTATAAGTCTCATTTTATCTTTCTCATGGGTTTTATATTTGCTAATGTCTAGTCATATGAAACCCTGTGTAAGACGCCAATGTTTCTTGTGAGGCAAGTAAGAGTGTAACAAAGATTTAGATGGAAAATTACAAAGTGTCTTCCTACAAAAAAAAATGGTATTGGACAGGAAGAAATCATCGGGGAAGATTGACCCAGATACCATCAACAAAAGGAGACAAATCTTCTCCTACTCTACAGACATGACAGATCTGTTGAAGTTAATTGGCTTGTTTTCACTTGCCTTGCAAGGCTAAGAACTATCCTGCCTTCTTTGAATCTGCACGATGGATGGACCTATTTGCCAGACCCCAGAACACAGAATCACAGAATTGCCTAGATTGGAAAGGACCTTTAAGATCATTAAGTCCAGTCATTAACCTAACACTGACAAGTCCTTGACTTGTCCATGTCCCTAAGCACCACGTCTACATGACTCTTAAATACATCCAGACATGGGGACTCCACCACTGCCCTGGGTAAGCTGTTCCAATTCTTGAAAACTCTTTCAGTAAAGAGATTCTTCCTACTATCCAATCTAAACCTTCCCTGGAGAAGCTTGAGGCCCTTTCCTCTTGTCCCATCACTTGTAACTTGGCTGACCAGACTGACCCACACCTCTCTACAACCTTCTTTCAGATAGTTGTAGAGAGTTATAAGGTCTCCCCTGAGCCTCCTTTTCTCCAGGCTTAACAACCCCAATTGTCTCAGCTGCTCCTCATAAAACGTGTTCTCTAGACCTCACACCAGCTTTGTTGCGCTGCTTTTAACACGCTCTAGTACCTCAGCGTCCTTGTGGTGAGGGGCCCAAAACTGAACACAGTACTCAGGATGTCGCTTCACCAGTGCTGAGTACAGGGGTAGAATCACTTCCCTGGTCCTACTGGCCACACCATTCCTGATACAGGTCAGGATGCCGTTGGCCTTCTTGGCCACCTGGGCACACTGCTGGCTCATGTTCAGCTGACTATCAATCAATCAACAGATTAGGGAAAGGAGAGAATATGAAGGAGAATTCAGCTTTTCTCATTGATGTTCTCAGATGTAGCATGGTAGTGTGTTGTAACTGTAGCTGCACAGCTGCAGAATGCAAACTATGTTTCCAGCACAATAAGTTTACAATCCAACTGCCCTCACAGTGCAGGTGGAATCACAGGGGAGAAGAGTGGTGCTTGTATTGCAAATCTGTGATCTGTAGGGATGCCTGGGATATCTCACTCAGGCTCAATCCCTGTAATTTAACAGGATCTTTATTCACATTTAGCCAAACTAGCCACATTATTTGGCAACCCATATATAACACAGCTATAGTGGCAAAACCCATGGTGCAGATGCAGGTATACCAACAACAGCATTTTGTCCTTCATTAAAGGACTGTGGGTTTTACCACTGAATTCAGCAGCTAAAACATGGTGTGATTTTGAAAAACTGACTTTATATTCAAATGTTAACACTTTCATTTTATGGAATTATTAATCAAGAATCATTAGAATATGATAATAAATAGAAAATATATGTGATAATTGCCTTGACTACCCTTTCCATATGTCTTTATTCATTTTCATTTATAAAGGAAACCAGAAAAAAATATGAAAACATTTCCTTGTGGATAAAAGTGTTATTTTGCTTTCCTTTCAGACGAAATACTGTCTTAGGACATTTACATTCAAATGGCGTTCAGATCAGTGGAGTGGAAGTAAAAGTAACAGGGTTGTTAGGTTCTTTTATAATTGTGTGAAAGGAGTTATCACATCACTTTATGAACAGCAAGTTCTTAGGTCAGGGAGTATTCAGAGACAAGCCATAAAATAAAGAATAATATAGTGAGGATATCAGTAAAATAGTAGAATCAGCACTTCTTACTCTATTTAACTGGAAAAGGATGAAGACTGCCTTGGGAACTAATGCTTCTTAACAGTATTTGGGCAGGGAGCCAAAAGAAAAATGCATTTCAGAAGGAGAAAGATGGGCCAGTAGTCAGTACGATAGGTAATCATGGCAAGCCACCCTAAAGCAGCTAAATCCAGGATTTTATATTGAGCATGAATGAGACTTCCAAGTCTTTCCATATGAAACTAGAAATCAGCACTGTATTTATTAGATTACTAGTGAAATGGAAGCTTGAAGTTTAGACATTCACTTACTGCCCAATACAAAACTGAACTTATGTAAGTAGCCTAACTAGTTACATAGAAATGTTTTTATAAAAATAATGAGTTTGATATTCAGTTAGGTCTACAGGGGCTTTGCAAGCTCTAACTGGATGATATGGTACCTTAATGATGTGACCATCTTTGAATAATCTATGCAGAGTTCACAAAATCTAGTTTTTCACTTTGTTACTGCTTCATTGTAGTTTGTTTATTTGAGATTTATTATAAAAGGCAATTGATTTAAATGGTCTAAATGTAAATGTATATTACTGCCTCTTCATCCTTTTCTTTCTCGAGCTGTTTTCAACTTTAATCCAAGATTATAAGTGTTTTCATAATAAGCAGCAAACATAACTCTTTAGGCATATACTAAAGATTTTTTGTTTCTTAAATGTAACCACATTCTCAAGTTCAAAGACATATGAGGAACTTTGGGAACAGAAATCTGTGTTCATGCTGATGAAAATCTTACTATAGTAGCAGTAAGTGCTCTTATGATATGTAAATAAAAAAGGTAAGACCTGAAAATTGCTGATATTAGAAAGAGTGATATAGTACAGATATTAGAATATTTATTTTCTTTTAAGAAATATTTGACATCGCTTATAATTTGACTCCTAGATAGTGGTAGGCATTAATTAACTTTGGTATAAAGATTGATTTTGGTTCTTACACATTAGTCTTTTTAAATAGAGTATGTCTTTTATATCTTTATGATTATTCATATGTCTATTATCAGCATACGGAAGAAGAAATTAAGGGTCTCAGGTCTAAATCTATCATATTATAAATGTTAACAACGTTCTAAACTTGTTATCTTTCATGTCCTTCTGTGAGCTAACAAGCCATCCCTAATCTGGTGCCCATTTCTCTTCAAAAACAGAGTTTTAAACAGACTGTACAAGTACATGGTTTTGTTGTTTTGATCCAAAAGATAGATTGAAAAACTATGCCTTTTTAAGATATGATATTTTAGACATTCAGTTTTTATTAATTTATCTTAAAAGCATATTATTTCTTCTGTAGCAGAGTTGTAACAGTCCTTCAATCTACTACCAATAGATCTCTTTTCAAAGAGAGACTTGGAAAAATCTTGAATGCTGTGTGTACCCCCCAGCACCCTGCGGCCTCCTTAAAACCCAAAACTGTATTGTATTTATGACTTAATGTGTTATGAGGCTATGATGGGATTTCTCATTTCGAAAAGAGGGGGGGAAAAAAAAAAAAAGGAGCATCCAGCATTGAATATTTCACAGAATCTATATTTTTCTTCATCTTGAAGGTGCAGTTTTCCTTGTCATTGAAAGTGATCATGTAACTATAAATGTCACAAATAAATAGAAATAAATAGGCATATCTGTCATAAGGTAGTCTTTAGAGTTGAAAGATTTGCTATACTGTGAATTACTAGTGGTGCTTTAAAATATGATAATCATTGAGTTTTGATTTTAGAAAGTGCCCTCTTTCCATTTAAATTAACATCCATAGATACACCAAAACTATACAGAAGCAAACTTTCTTTTTTTTCAAAAGTTCTTGTGGGTTCATTTTGTTCTTTTATGATAATAATTTTCTATGTAAATTATACTACTGATTTTAATCTTTCTGTGACTTAATATCCATCTTACCTAAGGCTAAACACTGTTTCTTTGATGTCACTCTTATGTCTAAATCTTCACAAGCACATGGGGCAGCTAACACACAACTGTGTCAAATACACATAGGATATAATGGGGAAACATTTCTTCTGGTTCTCTATTATAAATGGTGGACGCCTTGCACTCCTCATTTTTTTCCACAAAACAAAAAACAAAACAAAACAACCACCCAAAGAATCAGACTGATCAACTAGCTGGAAATTTTCAAGTCAGGCACTGACTCTTCTATGAAGATCTAATGTGAAAGAAGGAATTTATCATGGGATCTTTGTCTCTCTGCCCTCACTAAAAGAATACTGTGCATTTGCTAGAGAAATACTCTGAAGGATTGAAATAATTTTTAAGCACATTATCTACATATTTACTTTTATTTATCTCAAGGCTTATAAAGACTAACAAGACTTGGACTGTGCTTTGTTTTCAGAAGAGTATCAAAAAAGCGCTAATCCAGACCTTAAGTAAAGGTGTTGAGGGATAAATGTACTTAGTCTCCTAATTTCTGTCATAAGTACGCTATAACCTTTCTGATGAGATCAGCTTTTCTATGGGTTCATCTTTGATTCTCTTCCTAAGTAAACCACAAATGAAGTAATTGATTATGAGAGATTGTATAAAAATAGTTAAATCTTGAACTTTTTAACCATCACTTCAGAGGAGCTGTGTACATTATGTTACTAGAACAGTGAAAAAAACAGGGTTTAACAACCCTTTTTTCTCACTTTATCTAAAAGCAGTATCAAAATTAGTTATGTGACTTAATTGCCTTTTTTTTTGCTTTTAAATTTTTTTAAAGGATATTCAGTAGGCACAGCAATAGCATGCAAAAATAGTTACGTGTAAAAGAAATTAATTTCACAGCAGTTTTTGCATGAACCTGTAGAAGAAGTAAAACAATACTTTCAGCATGAGAGAAAATTTTAAGTATTGCCCATAAACACTTAAGCAAAAGCTCTAATTTTATAAAATACTATAAATATTTTCAAACCAGTAGCCTTTTCCCCATAGAATTGCCTGTGTATTGCCTGTACACAGATGCTGATAAAGCACATATGCTTGCATGCCGATGTTCTAACCTATAGAATCATGCTGTCTGTATCCATCTTACATAAGACATTTAATGTGCCTTACATATGTTAAGCTATTTCATAGAAAATTGAATAGTTTCAAGACAGATCAAGAGAGTGTGAACTTTTGGCATTAAATACCCTGCCTGGAATTCATCTCACGGGACTTTAGGTGATAAAGAGCTATTAATGATTTTAGTCTGAAGCAGGAATTTAGTTAATAGGAAGAGTTAGGTCATGGGGAAAAATTAGAAATACCCATAAGTTAAAGGACTCCAACCTAGAACGATCATGAAGAATAGGTTGCTGTGGTATTGACATTGACAATGACATTTATAGAGCTAAACATAGATGAGATGTATCCAGGATGGATAATATGAGTATCAGAAGAATTTGGATCAGGTTCCCTCAGGCAGAAGTGGAGAACTGAACTTGCTTCTCTTTCGTCTGGGTAGAGTCTCCATCCAGTGAAATACTGGCAGAGGAGCGTGCCAGGCACCACAGCTCTTGCTCTTCCAAATTGTCTCTGTGCCACATAAACCCCAATGTCTTTTAAAGCACCTACTTGTTTCTGTCATTTAAGGCAGGTGGGTGGAGGGATGCTCAGTTTGTGAGCCCAACAATAGTTAGATATGTGCCAGAAACCTGCCTGCATACTTTGGTCAGCACACACACAGTCTGAATGTACTCAAAAAGGGAGACTGTGGTGCTGGAAAAACACCTGTACTACTTTAGGTACCCAAGGAAGTCATGTACCACCAGGGTTAGGCAACAGTGTTCTGTGGGTCTTGAGTTTAATTTGCAATTTAGACATCTGAAAATGGCAATGGAATGCTTATGTCCCATCTGGGAATTTAGTGTAAATGAAATAAATCTGTTCTATCTCTTTCCTAAGGCAAGTGGGAATACAGTCTTTGTTTTGCATATTATTTCTGATTTATTTTTGAGGGGATTCTTTCTGTACCTTATTGCATTCCCAAAGGATGATCATAAGAAACTATGTGCTTTAGTTTCTAGGAAAAAAAGAGCTTCTTTGTCTGTTTTAAGGAAGTATATCGAGAAACTGTGAATATACTTAAGTACATTGTTAAAAAATTAAGCCCAAAACAGGACAGCTCTTTGCCTTGACCACTAAAAGCAACAATTCTGTTTTAGTAATTGAAATCATGTTAATATATTCACATACTGTACAATTCTGTGTACTTTATAGATTTACCTTTATGCTCTGAGGTATATAAATGTATCAACATGGTATAGGAAACCTAAGCAGCTAATTTTGGATGATTCATTTGAATTAGCCACCTGAAAACTGTAACACATCAGCTTAACACTTACTATCGCATCTCTTTAGTCCTCAGTGATGGTTTTGGAAAAGGGAGGCTGGAAACAGTCATTTAACAGAGATTCTCTATCCTCAAGTTTACAGAATGTTGTAACAGCCTCATTAATGATCCATACCTTTTCTACTTGCCTCAAATCGCTTCATACTGAGTACTCAGAAAGATAGCAATCCCCCAGCTGATTCTGCTCTCTGACATTAATTTTGGTCTCTGTTGGCAAGCCAAGGACTATTTTCCTTGGCTATATTTTCTTTAGTCCTAGACCCTAGTAGCCAATAATAATAAAAAAGTGTATATGGGAGGGTGAATGATAAAGAACAAAATAGCATACAGAAAACTAATATCTAGTGGAGCACTTCAGTTGTCAATATTTGATGCCATTATGTTCTCTCTCAGATCATTAAACAGCTGATGATACTGAAATGGAGCAGAGAACTGCTTTGGCAGTATTATGCTTCCCTTCCTACACTATTTGCAGAAGTACTGGGTGGGGTTCTGACTTGCCTCAAGGAAAGCTTCCTTTCCAATTTCATAAATAGCTACTGAATTAAATGCCCAATAATTTTCAGACTTTCTGGATATTTATGGGCTGAGTCATTCTACTCAAAGCTTTACAGATGTACAGACCTTTGAATAAAATACAGACAGTCCCCCTGTTTCTTCTATCTTTTCTTCTAGAGTAGAGAGTAGTGGGAAGCAACAAATAAATACTCAGTACAACCTGTGTTTTATAACATTAAATAAAGTGACAGTGCATCTTTGGGTTGGATTTAAAACCGGTGCCAGGATAGATTTTAAGTATGCAGCAAAGTTTTAGAATATAAACATGTGAGGTGAAAGGATGGTAGGATTTCTGCCATATGAGCATGGCATTGTCATAAATTTCTCAAAATGTCAGTGGGATTGCAATGTCTGTATTCTTGTGTGTCCTTCCCACTGTCAGTGAATGAGATTAATTCCATCAAATTCTGCTCATCTCTTTCTCTTTCATGTAGGATGGTTCTGAAAATATCAGCTGCATTGTCTCGAAGAGGCCTTTTATTCCAATGCAAACCACAGGTGATGCACTAAACATTCTTCTAAGGCCATACTTACGGCCTTATGACTTGACCAAACTGCTTCTATAAGCAAGAAAATAATAATAAACTAAACTACCAGATAAAATTTGGAGTAGAAAAAAAAATCCTTTCAAAATTCAAAATAAGAACCTAGCATTTTAAAAATCCAGGTCTTTACAGCTGTTGGGTTGAAGAGATAACGATCTAAAGAATCTGGGAAAAAAAAAAAAAAAAAGTCCTAGAAGGAACTTCAAAACTTCATGTTCTGGTTCAGAACAGAATTCTATATCTATAACACTGCAAATCTAACATTTTACTGAGGATGACTATTTCACAATTTCCACAGACAATCTATTCCTACATTCAATTAGCTTTACTCTTAGAGAATGTTCATATTACTGAACTAAATTTTCCTTGATGAAATGTAATACCATTTTTTTCTTTTCTTATATACTGAGGGCATGTAAAGTAGCTTATTTCCTTTCTCTTTACAACTATTTCTTAATATTGGAGACTGTGCTTATATTCCAGCTTCAGTCATTTTTCATCTGGCTGTTTCTGTACGTTATGATTATTATACATCTGGTTGCTCCCCTGTAGGATTTCTTTAATTGGCCAATTTTTCTTTGAAATGCAAGGCCCAAAATGAGGCTCAGTAGACAGACAAGGCTTTGCCAATCCCAAAGAATTATTCCATGTGGCTTGCAAAAACTATTTCTCTTTATACAGTCAGTATGATAGCCTTTTTCCAGTCACCTGGCATTGACAGCTTACTCTCAGCTGAGAATTCAATATATGCCTTAGAATTTTCCCTTTACAGCTGCCATCCTGCCAGTTGTTTCCCATCTAGTATTTTTGCAGCTGATTATTCTGCCTCACTGAAGAACATTGTGGTTTTGTTGTGGTTTTTTTTTCTGTAATGAATCCTATCCTCTTTCTTTCAAAACACTTTGTCAATTTGTTGGTCCTGTTCTCTAAATCTTTTTTTTTTTAAATTTCGTTTTCTGTGAATTCAATAGATATAGTCTCTATTCTGTCACCCAGGTTCTCAATGAAATATGAAGACTATTGATGTATTATTACTGGATCTACATCTGTTGATTGTCATAAATCCTTCCAGTCTTACAATGAACTGAATGATGACTACAATGAACTATTGATAACTACTCCCTGAGTGCAGTTCTTAAACCAGTATTGCATGTCTTAGAATAGTTTTGTCTGTAACATTGCTTGCTTACAGAAATGTCTTTTGAGGCAATGTCAAAGGTATTTTTTAAAGTGAGTATATCTTCTGCTACTCTGTTTTTCAGAAGTCCTTATTCTCAGAAGAAAATTGAATTGGATTTGTTCTTGACAAGTATATGTTGGCTGCAATTCATCCTCATATTATCTTTTAAGTTTCTAAAATTCTTAATTTCTTCAGTATTGTTTCAGGAACTGAACATAAGCTGAGTAGTTTATAATTCCTTGTCTCTTTCTTTTCCCACTTTCTAGAGATTGTGTCTAACTTTCTAAAGGTTGTGTCTGACCTTTTAAAATCTTCTGAAATGTCATTGTCCTCTCCAAATTCTGAAAGATAACCACAAATGCTTCTGACATTGTTACAGTCAGTGTTTCGTGTACTTTTAGTCAAATTTCCTGAGATTCTGTTCATTTGACAACATCTAATTAAGCCAGATATTCCCTCCTCAGTTCTTTCTCTGTTCTCACCTGATTTCTTGCCTCTGTTAAAAATGTTAGCTTCCTGATACCTACCTAGTAAATGCAAGAAACATTCTCTGATTTCTTCAGCAGTAGTGAGACAGGCTTCTCCAGTAATAGTGACATAGGCTTGAGCATAGGAAATTAATACAGACTGGTCTTCAAGGTTCTTTTATCTTCCTAAACCAAATTTGAACCTCTGCTTACACGTACTTTTCATACTCAGACAGGAGTAATGTCTCTCCAGGTAGCCATTACAAAATTTTCTAAAGGCAGTCAGAACTACCATGGGGTCCTGGCTGTGATGTGGTTTTGGTTGTTGGTTTTGTTGGGATATTTTCCCTTTTTTTTTTTTTAATAATTTTTTAAATTGTCATTAAAGGTAGGATTTGGGCTGTGATTCAGATACCTCATTGTAGGGGCTCAGTACACCTGCCTAAACATAAATGCTCAGGTCTTTCTGATACATGCTACAATATCCAGAACAACCTTATGACACAGGACTGTCTTCATATGTCCATTCAGTTCAGGTGGATGGTACCATCTGAAAAGTCCTACAACATCCTGCTTGACCTTCAGCTGCAAATTCAGGTCACACATCTCCCACACGTCTTTTGTCTTATCCAATAGATCATGCAGATGTCCCAGGAATGCCAGAATGTCTAAAATGGAGCTTGACATCATGTTTAGACACGTGATTCCCCCTCAACATTATGTGTATATATATATGCATACACTATAAATTGTCTCATTTACAACTTAAATCCCACCCCAGATTTCAGAATAATGGAATTATTGATGGTTGGAAAAAAACCTTATCATGAAAAGTACCTGCATGCCCTTTTCTTCAAAAACAGTTCCATGCTCTTATGTCTTTTATTCTTTCCCTGTATTCTTTAGTATTAAGGAAATTAAATAAGAACACCCCTCCTCCAGGCTGTTTTTAAGATTTAATCTTCTTGCTGTTCTTTTGTATACTGAAGTCATAATCCTCTATTTGCGACACCAAAACTGGTTGCTGTGAAAATAATTGTACTGTTACCAGACCTGATTAAGAGTTCATGTAGAGAAGCAGATGGAGAAACATACAAATTCTTAGAAATAAAGATTCTACTTTAACATTAATATCTTTGGTAATGAATTACAGCATTAACACAAAATTGCTTCTAAACAGGATTCTTTTTTCCAAAGTTCTCCAAGATGTATGACTATTTTTTCAGCCATCATTAAAATTCTTTTTTTTCCCCATATTTCTATGTAATTTTCTTTAATAAAAGAAAAAGAAACAAAACAGAGGTTATATATAATACAGTGAACCAAAGTGTTTCTAATAAATATTCTAAGGTGGTAGAAAAAAAATCCCTGAGCTACAGTTGCTGTTGGCATTCATTATTCCTGCTTCTCTTGCTGCAGATTAAAACATCCAAACGTATTTTTCTCTTAATCCCTTTTTCCAGGTTAGTGATTTTTTTTTTTTTTTTTTTTTTTTTAACGCGTCAAGCTCAGCAGCTCTTTATCGGGAGCCTGGGAACACATGACTGTTCATGGAAAGCAGCGTTCCGAGCGCTGCGGAGTCGGAAGATGTTCGGAGTGAAGGGGGGGATGCCTTCATGGGAGAGGCGACATCGGGAGTTAACCCGAAAGTTACTTATTAAAGCAAGCGATGTTTAACCCGAACGCCTCCTTCGGAAATGGTCCGTGCCGGGGGGAGCCACCGGCACGGCGTGCGCTGTTCCCCCGGCCGGGTGCTGAAGCCCCCGCCTCCCGCCCGCGCCTGCGGGGAGGGTGACAGGGGGTGCCGCGGGGGCAAGGAGTCCATCCCTTCCTGAGGAGCGTTTGGCTGCAAGGTTATTTTGACGGTAAAGCGCTAGAAAAGCACGGTGTGGTAGAGGTAGAAACCCTCAGCGTTGCTTTCAAATGTCAGGCAGTCATATCCTTAATAAGGGCAGAGCGGGTTTGACCAGATCCAAGAATCAAATGGGGGGACTTTGTACCTTTTGTTCCTGAAGGCTGGGACATGCATGCAATTATCTATTATTATAAGAAGTAAAGTGAGAAGGAGGTGTCTGCTAACAGAATGTTCTTTACATATTTTGTACAACTTCATGCTCTATAACTTGGATTATTATTTTATGTTGACCAGTGAGTTTTAATAATTTTCACCGGTAAATGTTCTCAGAATGCAGTACCAGATACATATGGTTCTACAATAATTTAAAGAATGATTAAGATGTGTAAGAGATTCCAGTAATCTCTCAGAATACACAAGGTGTTATTTTATTTCTATAAATCCTGTTTGAGCACTATTAAACTCTTTTAACTTGGTATCATAATTTGCAGTTCCATTGAGAAGAGCATGTTGCCTGATTTTATTGTTTTGTTTTGTTTTTAAAGGAAAAACAAAAGGCATAAGTAAACAGGACAGTTTTATCCCTTTTCCCCTTAATGACATTGTTTTGAGTTGCAGGCTGAAAATTTTTGCAAATAATTATTTTGCTATTTTGGAACACCTTGCTTTCTAACAACTTTCCTAGGACCTTTTTAGTGTATGTGTGTAGACATGGAATAAAATTTAATATAAATGTGGTACTTTGATGTCATATATTTGGCCAAACAATTATCTTCCACTCTGGCTTTTCCTTTAACCCCTGAAAGAGATTATTTGTATTTGGGAGGGTTTTGATCCCCTAGTTGTTTCTGCTGTTTCAGTTGTGGCAAGACATCACATGTAAAAATTCACTCCTCTGAATTTTTCTCATAGAAATGAACTAATAACTGCTTCTTGGCTGGTGTATGAAGGAATAGGTGTAGGAACGTAAAGGTTAGGTATGAGCACTAGTTTTCAGTTTAATCGTTTAGAATAGCTCAGTGATCAGAATTAGATAATTAACATGGCATGACTTCTTTAGTTTTTCTAATTAAGATATAGACATTTGTTTCTTTTGTTAGCAGTGTATACTTGTGGGCTTATCAGCACAGGTATAGTTTAGAAACTATTAGACCCGATATAGTAAGTTTAGGAAGTACCATTATTGCACCTTATGGTAGTATTCAAATGGAATTTAAATTTACATGGGCGTAACTCCTTTTAATTAATTTTGAATAAAGCTGTGTGTGTATTTTTAAATAAGAAAATGAAAAAAAATATTTGTGCATGTTGTTAGTCTTGTCTGATATTGAGGTAAGTGGCTCCAGAGTAAGCTAATGCACAGTGAAGGCTGTTTGTCATGTAGCTTAGTTTCATTGCATTCAGTTTTGTTTTTAGTTAGTTACTGCATTAAGTTTAGCTTAGTAGACATTTGTGTTTGCATGTGTATTGCTAGTTTCCTGTCTAGAAACAAATGTGTATTTCTATCCTTGTGACAAATTAAGACAAGTACAATGGGTTAGAGGAATAAAAAGTTGGCTTATTGCTTAGTGAGAGTAATTTACCATGTTCAAATGCAAAATTATGCAGAATGCAGCACCTTGGGTTTTTTTAAGAAATCACTTGTTAACTTCTCTAATAGCCAAACTGTCAAGGCCTTTTGGTTAAGAGTCAATGAGAAGAATGGAGTCCATAATTAGGACATTTTCTCAACATGAAAGAACTGTCTTCCTGAAGTCTGGAAAAGTACTTTAGTGTATACAGCATCTGCTGACTTGCAGATGTCATTCATGTTTATTTTTGACTCTCTATACAGAAAGTTGTAGTGTGAAGCTTATTTTCTGAAACAGGAAGAAAATTTAAAAATGATGGATTACACACCTGAAACTTGTAAACTGGAGGGTTCTGTCTTATGTGAACAGGAAGTTTCACTACTTTGTGGATAGAAAATTGAGTTATAATCGTTGCCTGTTATTTCAAGACATTTTGCAACATGCGAAAAGACTGCAGCCATGACAATGTAATATTCGGCCCCAGTGTTTAATGAAGTGTTCAGATTAAAGATACTGCTCACTTAAGTTTCAAACGTAGGTCTTCCCTCTTCTACCATTGATATGTAGTCCTGGCACATGAAATAATAATAAAGCTCCAGCCTTACGGTGTCATGAGGTTACCCTTATGGTAAATACATTTTAAAAGAGCTGTGATGCTAACTGTCAGATTGGGAGATTTTTGTGATGGAGAATGAGATAGCAGAGATGGGCTAACAATGGCCAAAGCTTTGTCATTGAAGTGTTGTGGATATCTTCTTTAAAAAAAAGAAAACACACCCAGAGGAACAAGAAATGTGGGGTAGATAAACAAGTAAAAAGGAGGAAAAAAATGTCTACAGTTATGGTGAAGGTTGCATTTGTGCACCAATGCTACCTTAGGAAAACACAAATCATGATACTAAATTACTGTGGTTGCCCCTTGCAAGCCTTTTGTATTTGGGATATCTCTAACAGAATGGTTGTTAATAAGTTACCATTGGTGCCAGGATATTGAACCTGGATTAGTAAGTACAGAGTTTTGTAATGCTGAAGTTGGCTAGAAAAGGAAAGAAAATGTGTGCAGTGCCCAGAGTTAAATCAATACTGGGTCATCCTTCACTGGTGGTGACATTGGTAAATGTTACATAATCTGTGATACTTCTTATGTGAGGGACTAAGCGGACTCTTGACTAGAACTGTACAGACAGATCGAAACAATGTGGCCATCTGCACTAGCCTGTTGGAAGAAAGAAAATGTGATTCTCCCTAGTTGTTCTTTAATTTTGTCCTTTTTCCTCTCCACACCCTTTTCTTTGTATATACCTCTCTTCTTGTTTTCTGTCCAATAAGCATCTAGTGTAGCTGGTCAAAACTTCATGTTTTGTTACATGTTTTTTTTTCAGAATATTTCTGATCAAAAATTGTAAAACTAGGGGTTGACTAATAAAGCTTTAGTCAGTGTTTGTCTGCTCTTGAGGTAGGTCTGTGAGAGCCATCACCAGACACAAACAACTTTTTTGGTCTTTGCTTCTCTTTTTGTATTGTTTCTTCCTTTTTTTAAAAAAAAAAAATTCAGACTAACTTTCTGTTTCAGGATAGTTTTACTGTATTTAGTATGGCTTAAAAAGTGGTGGTACAGCTTTTCGTCTTTATTAAACATTTTTACAATTAAAGGGAGTAAGGGGTTTTGGCAAAATGTAACCCTTCTTCAGGTACTTTAGTCTTATTTTCTTCCTCTAAGTAGAGATTAAAACATTTTGAATGATAGTTATTGCCATGGGCCTATGCAGTAAAGCAGACAGGTTTCTCAGTGTGTAACCTCAGGCCTTGTTTAGCCTCTTAAAAGTTCTGTAAAAAAGATCTTTGAGAAGTATAGGGAACAAAGTACTTAGGGTGTAACTGTTGAGCAGACTGGTTTAGAAATATACATGCTGTTGGTTTTTCAACTAAAAAATCATATGCCTTTCTCCTGCTTTTTGAGGTACATTCTCATGACTTTCCTCTAAGGTTCTTCTTTAATAGCATGCAAGTTGCAAGATCTTTTCTCAGAGGTGATGCTATTCATGTGTTGGACATTCATTGGAAGTTATGGCAAGCTTCCTTATAGAGCTGTAGGTGGGAAGGCAAGGACTGACATTAAGTTTGCTAGGACTTACTATCAAATTGCCCTAATTGTCTAAACTGAAGATGGTTAGCTTTTTGCTTGTAATCTGCCTTTCTCTCAAAAACTACATTTTGTTGGGCACTCATCTTTAAAACATAGATTCAAATCAGTAGCTTTTCCTAGGATCCTTAGTTTTCTTCCAAAAGCTTAGTTCAGTGAATGAATTCTAGAAGTAGAGAAATCTGTACTTCCATGAAGAGTAAAACATTCTAGGCTCTGAGCAATGTCAGTTTTTGTCTTTTCCAACTGTAAGGCTGTTATCATGTTGAGTTTATTCACAGAAACTAGGAGATCTCCCTCTTTGGCATTTGTAGCTGTAAGTCTTCATAAAAGCATTTGTTTCTCATTTTTGATATGGCTAAGATGATAAGCTTTTCTGTCTAGTGTGTGTTACCTGTACAATTGCCCGGTTTCCTTTTTATAGTTTAATAGTTTTGAATAGGTACCTTTACCTTTTATAGTTAAAGAGGAAAAAATCCTGGAATTTTTTTTTCCATGTTTTTTAAATATGCAATGTGAAACAAAAATTGGCAACTGTAATCTCACCAATAAAGCATACTCTTTTGATTACAGTTTATTTGCTTGCTAGGATACTGTTTCTTTCAAAATGAAAGAAGTGGAAACAGAGAAGTTAAAGGCATGTAAAGCAAGAGATTATTTCCTAACTATACATCACTGCTCTAACTAATATCTACTTATGTAAGAAATGGCCATTAATTTGGAGGTTTATGTGTTCTTATAGAGTAGGGCTGAGAATTCTTGTCAAATCAGTTCTTGATTTGGAATTTAATTACCAAAATGCAGTTGAAAGACTTCCATCTTTGCCCATGCCCCATGTCTGTAGTTCCTATTTATCAGTGTAGAGTTTATCCATTACATTATGATTTCATTTACTTTTCTAGGTTTAGGTTTGTGCCCTTTTCCAGTACTGCAGGAAAGCTTTCTGTGCTGCTTACCTCAAAAGTTGGTTATCATGGATTTCATAAAGAACTAACTTAGCTCTGGGATGACCTTTAGTTGGTTAGCTGTCTTCGTTAACTGGATAATAACAGAATATGTGATCATCGGTCCATGCTCTGGAGAGCCTAGCATACAAAAGCTTGATAGGTGGACACAATTTCTCACCCTTAATGTCAATTTAGCCATATCTGTCTGTCTGTTCATTTGTTTGGTTTTTTTTCAAGTAAGAGAGTAGAGTATCTTTGTTGAGAGGTGTTTTTATATCACAATAAGATTTCATCCATACCTTTTCTGAAAATGTCTGTTTTGAAATTTGTAATAATTTAAAACCAACGAAGTTTGCTGTGCAATGCCTCTGTGAAAGTTAAGATTTTTTACTTTTTAGCTTGAAAACCTGAAAAAGCAAAAGTTGGTTTCAATATGTGGGAAAATATGTTTTGGTTTTTTTTTTTATTGTGACAGTTGAAACAGCTTTACTGATAGGTTGAGGTTTTTTGTCTTCCTTTTCTTTTCTTTCTTTTTTTTTTTTTTTTTGATATAAGCAAGTACAGTTTTGTTGTCTGCAGTTCCTGAGATTGATGTTAATCAACAGGATGTCATGAAGTTTTAGCTCTTGTTAGAATATTTGCAGGGTCTTGAAAGTACAGATTAAATAAAATAAATCATTTACATTCTGTTCCTACATGTAGATGTAGGATGTAACTCTTCTTGTATTGTAACAGTCTTACATTAGTAGTCTTGCATATGACAAATTCTCCTTGAACATTCAGCAGAGTGCCTACAAGAGCTGTTCTTGGAGAATAGGATGGTGACAAACAACCACATGGGAAACTAGCAGCCTTTTTGTGTGGTATGTTTTTAATTAATAAAAAATAGCATAGCCTATTAGGTGTTTTGTGGGTGGTGGTGGTGTTGTTTTGTTTGTTTGTTTGTTTTTAATCACAAAACAATTGAGAAAAGTAAGTTGAAGTTTACAAAGAATAGTAATTGCATAAAAAAGGTGGTTTTGGGAAAAATAAACTTAATTAGGCAGTTATCTTGGAAAACCACATACAAATCTCTTGCTTGCAAAATGAGATGTTCTGTTTACTTGTTTTGTTTTCATACTAATTTACTGAGGCCTATTTTATGCCTAACTTGTCAAGTAGAAAAAAATTAGCATAAACCCTCAAGAATAATCTTCTTCTATGTACATTTTGTAAAATCCTGCAAAACGGGGCTGTATCCTGCTATTACAAGGTAGGTGAGTGATATTAATGTTACTTTGTAAGGAATAAAATGCATTGTCTGTTCCTTGTATGAATAGCAAAACTTCCACTGTCTGACTTCAGTGATTTAGTGAATAGCTATGTTTTATAAAAGCTATTTTTGAGCAGTAAAGTGTTTTTTTTTTTTTTTTTTTTTTTTTAATTTGTACCAGGACCTGAAAAAACTGACTCAATGTTAATGTAGCTTCATGTGAGTTACCTAGACAAGTAATCTTTAATAGTTTTATACTTAATATGACATTTCATTATATATTTACCATACAAATTGTATTAGTAGACCAATATAGTAATATATCGAAGATTGCATATGTATTTAGGACTGCAATTATAGAAGTATATGTTTCTCAGATTTACTTTCTCTTTTTCTAATTAAATTATATCACTTATTATGTAGTAGAGTCAAGAAGCAGAATGCACGTGGGCTTTGAACTATAATGTATTTTGGGCTTTTGAGTACTTACTCTGTGGTTATGAAATTCTTAGTTTTCTTCATTGTGCTGTATATTGTATGGCATCTAAAATCTATGTGGAATATTTTTCATTTGAAGAAATCTTTCTTGTATTTATTTTGTTGGTTTTCCTCCATATCATATGTGACTTTTGAAACCTAAAAGTAGGAAGTAGAAGTGTATTGTGTGGCTTTGTTTTTGTTTTGCTTTTTTTTTTTTTCCGGTGTTTAGTATTTTTTTTTTAGCTGGTTTGTTGGATTTATTTTTTTGATCTTGTCTTTTTTTTCTTCTTTTTTTTTTGTGTGTTTTAGTTTTGGTTTTTTT
>JAAGNO010010130.1:0-15488 GCA_033439905.1 Ceryle rudis | reverse complement strand
ATCTAGGGGGAAAAAAAAAAAAAGAAAAAAAAAAAAAAAAAAATAAAGTAAAACTAAATCACTTTAATAAAAAATTGAAAAATTAAAAAAAAACCCAAAACTTTCTTAAATAGCATCCCAAAAGCACTGCTTACTTTAGGGTGAAGTGAGTAAAGTTGCCCATTTATCATTATATATAAATAATATTGGCAAGCTTGTCTTGTATGCTGAGAGCACCACTAAACATTCAGTCACAGAGGTTTACACTAAAACCCTTTGACAGCTTGCAGACATTTTAACCCAGAGCCAAGTATCTTTGTGTGACCACTAATGATTCTGATGCATGAAAAGCTGAGCAACAGAACAGAAATGGTATGAGAAGGAGACAAAGCTACTCAATTACATGTAACTATCAGGTACTTGAAAGCATTGCTGATAGTTTCTGTAATAGGTGTGCACCCTAATTGTGAAGCCTGAGATCCAGACTCTTGAGTGCATATGATTTATCTGTACTTAAATCATGTTGGTGTTCTGAGCATTACTTTGGCTAAATGGGTAAGCCAAGAGGAGATAAAGTCTGAGGTTTTGTTTGATCAGATTTGCCTAGCAAACAACTGTTAGAGAATTAAAGCTGGCAGTAACAATCTTCAACAGAGCTGAACTGGCTGTGTAATTAATGTATCGTATGTCATAGAGGGAATACAGCTTTAAATATACAGCATCCTCTAACTGTAAAGCAATATTACATTTGTTATTTGAGAGACGACTTTATACAGCACTGCACCAAGCAGCAAAAGGAATCTGTTCTGAACACAGAAGAATTTACATTGCAGTTAGATTAACTTGTTCTCGTTCCTGCTTTACTTTCAGTTGTCAGTGTCTTTGCTCCTCTGTACCGCTGTTATTGTCTCCCACTTCTGTGTCAGTACTGCTCCAGCTGCTGGAGATGTTTTCCAGACATGCACAAAGAATGAGTCTCAGGGATGCAAGAATACAAAGAAAAAGTAAAACATGAAAGCAGAGAAAAGAGACAGAATCTAAAAAGTTTGGCAGAAAGAGGGCTGTTAGGATTCATCTGTGTTTCATCTGTTCAAATTCGTATTCTGGACAAGGCAGTAAAGACAAACTTCCTGAAATCTCAGCAATGGTTAAGCTATGCTAGACTCCGTCCCCTGTTGCTGACCACACCGCAAGTGTCAGGCTGTACTTCTAGAATCTACCTGCAACAAAGAGTTTGCGTTGCAGCATCTAATCACTATAAATCTGCACCTAATCACTATAAATTAAGCCCAAATTGGCAGCATCTAATCACTATAAATCTGCACCTAATCACTATAAATTGAGCCTGAATGGGCTTAAAATATCTCTTCAAGTTCCAGTATAAATCGCAGGTTTTGTAGATTCAAGAGGAATAAACCTCAGCATTCCTACCAATGCATACAGGCAATGCAAAATTTCAAATACTCATGAAGTAATAGTGACCAGTCTCCCTTCCTCATACCACAGAAACATAGCAGCACCACAGAAACATCTCTAATCGTGGCATGGAAAAAATAAAGTTTTAACAGAGTTCTTTCATAAAATCTGTATGCGATTGAGTAAGGAAATTAAAACATGGAACAAATTCCAGCATATTGACTGCTTTGTCAGTCAGTTACTATTGCCACACCTTTACTAGGAGCTGTTTTGGCTCTAGAACACTTACAGAGAAATAATAAACTCAATTAATTTTGATCTGAAAAGTCTAAAATCCTGACTCCATAGTAGATCTTGATTTATTGTTTCCTGATACAACGTGAGATTATTAGGTCAAACTTACACTTATTAAATTGAATAAAATTGAATTTGTACAGATGAATTTTTTTTTTTTTTTTAAGTTCTACTCCACACTTTATTTCAAGCTTAAGAAATGCTTTGTCGTTGCAGCCAGCTTGTTCCCACATGTTTTAATTGCTCCCTTGGGATCTTGTAGGGTGTCTTTAATCTGCAATTGCTGGCCCCGACCGTCAACAATGCGTTTTAAATTTGTGACTTCTAGCATTGCCAAAATAACATTTATCATTATCTTTCCTATCACTGCTTTCATTTTGAGTCTTCTGTTAGTTTCTCTTTTTTAATTTTATGAAAGTCAGACTGAAACAAAACAGCTCATCAGTGGTTAGGAAGTAAGGGTTATGGCTATGTTAGCTAAGAGTGCAATCCAGAAAGAGTGTATCTGTAGAGTGAAATAGGTGCTGCTGAGGACCTGATGTCTATACTGTATGCATTTTAGGGGTGTTTATTTCATTCTAGCTGTAACGGTTCTGTGGACTGTATTTGTGTTAGATACTGGAATACTTTAGGTAAAGTCCTGAAGTGCATCTTTTCACTTGCTGCAGTTTAATTACCAAGCAATGTAGTTTGTGTCTGCTGTCTGAGACATGATAGGAACCAAAGCACCACAGGTGCAGACACTGCAAAATTCACTTCAAAAATCTTACTCCTGATCCAAACCAAAATGCTGAAGTGGCACACCCAAGGATTAAATGCATATAGGACTACTGTGAGGCAAAAATACCTGGGGAAAAAATGTTCTTTTTTCCAGAAGACAGAATGTCCTGATTCCTCATCAAACAGTAGCAACTTGAAAACATCCAGCCTGTGTTCAAGGCACTATTCAGCTATGTATGGAGGCATGCAACAGTACTGAGAAACTTGCTTAACTCAGTACTGGGTGAATGGTGTTTTGCTCTTCCTTGAAGATACTAGTGGACATTTGCTAGGCACCACCTAGCAAATCCTGCATGATATAGTGATATATCATGATATGATATATTAGGCAAACTGAGCAGCTAGGGAACTCTGAATCTCCAAGGTCTGATAAAACAGAATTCAGGGTACTCAGCTTGAAATAGAAAATGACTTTGTGCTGTGCTTGACAAAAAAAGGTATGATAATGTGACAAGCATGGAATGACCTGTCTACCATTTAGATTTTCTTATAATCTGCAGTCTGGGTACTTTCTGAGCAGGAAACTGCATCCCTGTCAATATATTCTATAGAAATCTTATTTGTCCAATAACTCCTGAACACATTTATAATTTTACCATCCAAACGGAATATGTATCAATGAGTCAGATACCAAATATGTACTTTTTAAAGTCACTATGTGATTTGATGCCACTGGTTTTTGCAACATAAGATATGCCTACCTTAGGAAGTAAAAGAAGTGAATCTGTAGAATGAAATGGTTTCTGCTGTTGATGTCATACCATACGATATGCATTTGAAGGGGTTTTCCTGTAGTATAGTTCCATGAACACCTGTTAGTGGCTGGATCATTTTGAGTGAGTATCTGGAGTCATTCTTTCAGGTTTTTTTCCTTTCAAAGGAATCTATTTCATGTGCCCTGAAGATGCTCTACAGTGTGAAATAAAGTGGATGTTTCCTTCAAGTGTTCTCCAGATTGAAACAAAACAGTGATGTGGATTCCCTTTGCTAGTAAGAGTTCCCTACTCTTCTCTCCACTATTCATCATTTTACAGATCTCCTTCACATTTTCTCAGTAACCTCTATTCCTAGCTGAAGAGCCTTAGTTTATCTATTTCCTCCTTGTATGAAGGTATTCCATGCTTTTTATCATACACGTTCCCTTCTTGGGCTTACTAACTTCTTGGGAACTGAACTGCAAAATTCAAATCATTCACTGCTAAGAGAGGAGATTGCTCTGACACACTAGTGGGACCCCAGCATCAGTCCCTGGAACTGAAGGCTCATCATGTTCTTGTTTCTTAGGTTGTCTGGTTATTTGCCCCTGGATGGACACCAGGTGCTCACCAAAGCTGCTCTTATCACTCCCTTCCTCAACTGGACAGGGGAGAGAAAATATAATGAAAGGCTTATGTGTCAAGATAAGGACAGGGAGTGATCATTCACCAACTACTCTCGTAGGCAAAACAGACTCAACTTGGGGAAAAAATAATTTAATTTATTACCAATCAAATCAGAGTAGGATAAGCAATAATGAGAAATAAATGCAAATCTTAAAAACACCTTCCTCCACCCTTCTTCCTGGGCTTCATTTTACTCCAGATTTTCACTACCTCTACCCTCCAGCAGCACAGAGAGGCAGGGAATGGTTGTTGTTGTTAGTACATCATACATTGCGTCTGCCGCTCCTTTCTCTTCAGGGAGAGGACCTCTCACACTCTTCTCCTGCTCAGCATAGGGTCCAAGTTATGCACAAACTTATGCAACATAAGTCCTTCCCCCAGACTGTAGTTCTTTGTGAACTGCTCCAGTATGGGTCCCTCCTGGGGTCACAATTCCTACCAGCAAACCTGCTCCAGTGTGAGCTTCTCTCTTCACCAGGCAACAGGTACTGCCATGAGGCAGCATGAGAGTGAACATCCCATGGGGTCTCAGTCTCCCTCATGATCATCCACCCACTCTGGTGTGGGATCCTCTGTGAGCTGCAGGTGGATATCTGCTCCGCTGTTAACCTCCATGGGCTACAGAGGGACAACCTGCTTCACCATTGTCTTTACCACAGGTTGTGAGGGAATGTCTGCTCTGATGCGATGCCTGGAGCACCTCCTCCCCCTCCTTATTGGTGTCTGCAGAGTTGTTTCTCTCACATCTTCTCACTCCCTTCTCTGTTTGCAATTGCTAGTGTGAAGTTTTCTTTTCCCCCTTCTTAAATATGTTATCAAGAAGCACTGCCACTGTCACTGTATTGCCTGGCCTTGCCCAGAAACTGGCCCGTCTTGGAGCTGGCTGGAACTGGCTCTACAGGACATGTGTAAGCTTCTAGCAGCTTCTCACAGAAGCCACACCTGTAGCCCCTCTGCTACCAAAACCTTGCCACTCAAATTCAATACATGTTGGCACACAGTTACTGTGGGGGAGAAACCTCATTCTAATACAGGGATGAAGTGGAGAAGTGGGTAAAGGAAGTCAGGAAACTGGCAGTTTACAGGACTAAAGGAATAAAAAACTTGAAAGGGGAAATTTGAGTAAATTAAAAATAAGGGAAATAGGGAATACAGAGCAGGGAGGTCTAAAGTCACACATTTCCTTCAGAATTTGGAAGAAAATTCCATATTTGTCTGCAAATATCTGTGAAATAGACTGACAAGATAGCATCTTTCTTGAACAACCATTAGGTTGTGTCTACATTCATGGTTTGCTCTGGGGTAAAGCCCCCAAGTAATCTCCACTTACTGCACATCAGAGAGCTCGGTCACAGAGCTGTTTGCATTTTCATAGGAAACCAGTAAAAACTACTCCCCCCCAAATACACCCTGACCGTTACTGGAGAGTTAAGGGTTCCTTACCAATGACTGGTCCTTAAGATTAATCAGTTCGTACATGCCTGGTGGGAACAGTCAGTCCAGAGGACTAGATGAAATCTT
Organism: Ceryle rudis; assembly: GCA_033439905.1. Lineage (NCBI taxonomy): Eukaryota > Metazoa > Chordata > Aves > Coraciiformes > Cerylidae > Ceryle > Ceryle rudis. Next base: position 10,116 of record JAAGNO010010130.1, on the reverse strand, counting down.
ATCTGAGGTAAAACCCCTGTACCACATATATCATTGCAGGGGCCTCATTGCCATCCACTTTGATCTGCTGATCCTCTTCTGTTGCTCCAAATTACTTGCTAATGTATACATAGCCTGTAAACCTAACCGATAATCAGATTGAACATCCAGCGCATCTTAACATTTAGTGCAGAGCTAATTATGGTTTCACAAAGCATTTATGACATTTACTTTCCTTTGTTTACATACAGAAAAAAAAAAAGTGACTTTTCAAAGAGCAATAGACCCCCATAAACAAGGTCTGGAAAGGCTGGAAAGCCACAGGCTCAAATGTTAGGAAATGTCAGCATTACAGTTGCAGAGGTGCCCAGCAGTCACAACTATAAGTGAAGTCAATTAGAGCAGAGTTTTGGATGTATGACATATATTAATTGTTAATGTTATTAAAACTCAGGTTCTGTGTGGCTTAAAAAAAAAAAATTTAGTGTGTAATTTGAATGGTTTTCCGTTCTCTCCAACAAAGTGCTCATTACTGTTAGTTCTGTAGCACTTCTGGAGCAACCCTTCTGTCAGGGCTATGTTAATTTATTGTGGCATAGACATATACATATAGCTCTGTGAGTTGTACCATCTTAGTCACTGGTAATCTATACCAAATTGCAATTAGAGCATTTTTGAATTACAGCCAAACTATTGCAGGATTGAGAATAATTCTAAGTAGGACCATTGTGACCACGTCTTCCCTCCAAATTGAAGTGGTGCCCTAATGTTGACAGAGTGTTGCTTCTGCATCATGCTTTTGCTGTTATGCAGCACTGGACACAAGACTTCACTGGTACTTCCCATGCTGAGCCTATTGTTTCTGTCTCAGTAAAAATACATCTTTTAGAGGGGCTCCCAAACTTTGTCTATTGGGTCCATGCTTAAAAGTGTCATCTTCCTTTCAGATAAACTTGACTAGTTTCATATTCTATCTGGGATGAGGGGGAGACAAGAGAGAAATGGACATGTATCTGATATTCTCCGATTCTCTCATATGTCATGAAATTTTTTCCAGCATTAACATTAGCTGAACTGACAGTATCATCCTGTCAAGTTTTCAATCCCTGTTTACAGGCGTAATGTGGTATCCTTAATGTTGTTTATCAGTGAGTTTAAGCATGGCTAAGTTAATCAAACATATTGGCTTGCAGTTCTGTTATCTGTAATTTGCTTGTTGCTCTAATGTTCCCAGGACTGACTTTTCTATAGTGGACACAAACTGAAAGTATACACCCCCAAATTTATATAGATACTTCTTTGGCTCTAATGTTTTTTGGGAGTGTTGTAAAATACAATGTAAGTCATGTTCTGAAAGGTCTTTTAATGAGAATTTTAAATCAGTACAGAAAGATAATGAGCTTTTTTCAGAGATACATCTAAAAAAGTTTATATATATATTTTTTTTTTAAGGTAGTTTTTATCTAAGTAGCTTTGGAACAAAAATATAAATCAAATTTTTCTGAATACCTTTGGAAGACAAGTAAAAAACATCTAAATACTTTTTCTGTGGAGTAGATGCTTTCAATTATTCAAGAAATATCTACTATCTCATTTTAATTTGTCTTAGTAAATTAACTCCTTTGTTATTTTTTTTCTGGTTTGCATAACAGTTGCTTATTCTCAGACTGTTTTCCTCTTCTAAGGAGGCTTTGCAGATGGTATAAGCTCATTGATTTTTTTGATGACATAAACTGAATTCCTTTCCTGAAAAGGTAATATAAAATAAAATTGTGGTAAACACACTTATCCTAGAATATCAGGCCTCATTGCAAGATATGACAATTTTAATTGCCCTGTCCTTGTGAGTGTTTAACTATAATAATTTTTTAAAAGCCCATATTTTGATTTGGGGGGGGTTCCTCCCATTTTAATCCACTATGTGAATAAGTTCAGCAGTGCACGTTGAAAGGAAATCAGATTCAAGGAAAACTATATGTTACATCTGTGGTATAACAATACATAATCCAGGAGTCAGATTGTATTGTAACAAGGTGATACAAGAAATTATCTCTAATAAGAAATACCTGGTTTGTCAAGATTTGCACAAATATTCTTGACCCACTCTTTTCTGTCCTTTTTATTTTGAAATATATATCCATTGAAAAAACAAAATCTGATTCAAATTCTTCTAAAACACTAAATTTCCACTTAAGTCTGTTTTGCTAAAACACAGTAGTTGGTTGGCTATTTTTATATGCCTCTGTTCTTCATATTCTTCTGCCAGTTTGGCATTCATAGAAAACTCAAGCTATGCCACCCCAGTTCCATCAGTGACATGAATCCTAAAGCCCAGCTGCTCTTCTGTCACTTTTGTTGTCTCTTGGCATGCCTCTGCCACGCATTGAGTATGTTTCCATTGAAACACATTAAGTACAACCACCTGCCTATGTTAACACAACAGGAGAACTTCTCTTGTCTTCTTATGACTTGAAGCAAATCTCCTACCAGATCACTGCTTCCTTGTTTGTGCAAAAAGTGAGATGAAATGGAACAAAATATCCCCCAGTTATTTCCTGCTAGTGTTTCCAAGCTTGTCCATTCTTGATCCAAAAATTTCATGTTCCCAGTGTGCATAGTCTTCCTGTCACCAGGGACGATGAATATGTAAAGGATGAGTGTCAGGAGGATGCAGCCAGGCTCTTCTCAGTGACATCCAATGATAGGACAAGGGGCAACGGGTGCAAGCTGGAACATAGGAGGTTCCATATAACCATAAGGAGAAACTTTTTCACAGTGTGAGTGACAGAACACTGGAACAGCCTGCCCAGGGAAGTTGTGGAGTCTCCTTCTCTGGAGACATTCAAAACCGACCTGGACATGTTCCTGTGTGACCTCATCCAGGCGATCCTGCTCTGGCAGGGGGGTTGGGCTAGATGATCTTTTGAGGTCCCTTCCAACCTGGAACATTCTGTGATTTTGTGACTATGCTACCACTGCAATCAGTGGTATGCAATTGATTATTATTTCAAGAGATTCTGGACTACGTGTAATTATAAATCAAGCTCTTAATATTCACAACAGTTCTTTGCATAAAAGTTTAGAAGTCCTGATACAAGTGATGGTACCAGACAAGCCACATCATATTTCATTGTACGTTGCTTTTTCTCATATGCTCAACATCAGTAACAAACAACTAGTATGAAACCAAGTCATGTACTATTCTACTGTGAATAGAATTACCTGTATTTATGTTATAAAGATTCAGTGATTCTCTGGTAGAATTAAGTGAGGGACTATGACTTACTGAGACTGGCAAATCTCCCCAAAACAGAAAAACAAGATGTCAAGACAGGCCCAGGTAGTAGCCATTCAGTAAAACTGGTACCCCAGAGCTCACGAGGTAGACCTCACTTGTTTACAGAACATCTGGAAAAAAAAAAAAATTACATAGGAGGGAGAAAAGTTGTATTTCAGGGAGCAGTAGGAAATATCTTGAAATAATAATAAATTACTTTTCAAGTGGTAGCATAGTCACAGAATCACGGAACGTTCTGTGTTGGAAGGGACCTTGAAAGATCATCTAGTCCAAGCCCCCTGCCAGAGCCTTGGAGAAGATCTACAGAGGCATTAGCTAGCCTGCTAGCACAGAAGCGTCTACAACTGTCTTCACTGTAGGTTATAGAATAACCCAGTACTTGGGAAAGAAAACTGTCAGTGCAGACCCCTTCCTCAATGGACATGTGTTTACTGTCCAAAAATGGCATGTAAAAAAAAAAAAGTATTTCCTGTTGCAGTGCTTAAATATCCAAGTGGGAGTGACATGGTGATTAAGTCTTTGTCTGCCTTTGAAAACCATGTCTGATAGGGGGCTGTGTACAACATCTGCCTTTGATCCCTATTCTTGTAATGGGAAAAATCTACTTGTAATTGTCAGGCTGTCAGAGGGAAAGCTGAAGTATTTTGAGAGCTAAGGTATGGCAAAAGAGAAGATTAATGAGGGGATAGCCAGAATCACAGAATGTTCAGGGTTGGAAGGGACCTCGGAAGATCATCTAGTCCAATCCCCCTGCCAGAGCAGGATCACCTAGATGAGGTCACACAGGAATGTGTCCAGGTGGGTTTTGAATGTCTCTAGAGAAGGAGACTTCACCTGATCCAAACAAGAAAATTTGGCATTATGGTGAAGGAATTATCTCACTGTACAGAAAAAAAAAAAGAAATTAAATACATGCTTCAGCATACATCCAATGTAAATCTTAGAGTAACCACTGAAAATATTATTTTTCAAAAAGCAGTAGAATTTCAAATAAGTTTTTTCTTTTTTTAATTTTATCCAATTCCCCAAATTAATCTATTATATTTTTTCATTTCTCATATCTCATATAAATAATTACATTACATCTAATTAGGTGTTAAGTTTAAGTGCAAGTAATCGGAAGAGTAGACTTTTTAATTATAAAGTAATTATGAAGTTATTGTGTTGTACAATTACATATTCATCCTCATTAAAACTACCACATGGTGTATGCATAAGCAAAATTTCTTCTGAAGTTCAGTATTTTCATAATTTCAAAATGTCAAGAATAATTAGTCTAAATTATAGTTTTGTTGACTTAGAAATACAAAATGGTTACAAAATCTGGCTGTGAAAATGTATAGATGAGTTTTGTTTTGCTTTCCTACCAATTCTGTAAGCAGAAAGACCCTTAACACAGCTTCAGGTTTTTTGTCTTTTAAAATTTTTGGGTTTGTATAATCATTTTAAAAATCTCTTTCAGGAAGATCAAGTTTGCAGCAAAACTTGAAGCTTTGCTACCACTCAAAATCATGAATAGTTTACTGTTATTTTAGTGTTCTATTTAGAAAACAACCTGATGCAGGAAAAAGTAGAGTGATGTGTATCTGCTCATTCACCGCTACTTTACAAGTGTAGCGATGCAGCACCATTCTCTGAGTAGTTGCAACCAGTGATGCTTCACAGCAGCTTCAAAGTGCAGTTCCAAATCAGCCCACTAGCAGATGGACTTGGTGACTTGATTGGCAGACAAGCCTCAAATCCCTGCAGTCACATCTTCTTGCTTTGTTCCTACTGACAACTATATTTCATGTCATGCTCATAGTTGACAAAAATTTACAGCAACTGATTAGTGTTGATGAATGTTTCTTATTCCTAACACTTTTCTGTACAGCCTTATTTCATCTCCACTGTGGTGATTCAAGCAAACTTTTTAATTAAAGATTGGAAAGGAAATTATGGTTTGGATTGAAATCTCCATTTTATAATACACATGAGATTTGAAACACGCAGGGTTGTAGCTTTGTTCTGAATGTGGGAGCAGCAGGAAGTTGAAAGTTTGATGATAATTAGTGTCTCAAAAATAAGATCTAAGCAAAAACTAAAATGAATTCTTGAACTGTAATACAAATAGAAAAAAAAAAAGCTGTAATTAGTAATATTTTTAATTGCTACTGTAATTTACCTGTGATGAAAATCTCAGTTTTATTATTTCTGCTTTTTTTACTGATGATGATTTTTAGGAGAGTAGCCTTCAGGTATCATTTTAAAAGTGCATTTCAGTGCAAACCTCAGGGAATAGGCTCTTTCTTTGATTCTTTCAGAAGGAGTTATCTTGCTTGACATACTGTGCAAAGAGATAAAGTCCCTCATTAAGGAAAACAAACCGAATCACCATATTCCTACTTATCCATTTATCAATACAAACTTCTCACATGGGACCTGTGTTGAGAGCCTTATCACTTGCAGATATCCGTAGAAGAGGTAGTGATGAGTTGTTCATCACTGGAAAAAAAAAAAGGAATTCTTTTATTTTAATGCATGCTCATATGAATGAGATACCTAAAAATGATCACAATATTATGTCACAATGTGACAGGACATCTATATTTCCTGTTTGCTGTGTCAAAGAATGACAAATGAAAGGTTCACAACTGCCAAAAGGAGCTCTCTATAACTTGGGAGGATAATATGTCCAATCTAAATTATTATTATGACAATGATTATGATTGTTGTTGTCAAACACTTCAAGAAAAGTATGTATGTAGGTCAGTGAAAACTGTATGCCAGATTTGATCCTAACCTGTGAATCATTTATGTTGTGAAAAAAAAAAAAACATCGCAACCAACAGAGCAGTAAAATGAAGGAAGGAAAACTATTATTTTTCTCATTTAGCTACTAAATAAAAAATCCAATGTTCCCACATTATAGCATGATCTTTGATATAGCTGATATTCTTTAGAAACTCCACAGTTAAAGTACTAATGTTAAACTCTCAGCAGCTTTTTTTTTTTTTTCCCCATTAAAATGGAATAAAGACTAGTTTGGAACCTGCCCTGCAGTTTTCTGGTTAGCATGCTGCTAATGAGGAGGGGAGAGCGGAGAGTTTGGCCTTTAACGTTTTGCATAACATATTCTTGAGGAAAAAACCTACTCCTTTCAGTTGTCTCACAATGGAAGTTTAAAGAGCTAGGAAGGAGAGAAAAGGTGAAAGCAAATCCTTTAAGTGAAAAAAAAAAAAACCAACAAAACCATGTTCTGAGTAATTTGCTGGAGCTGTCTGTTAAGGATTATCAAACCAATCATCTGCACTGATTGTTTTCCACTGTTTGAAAAAGACATTTTTTGAAAGAGCCCACAAAAGCTCAATAGAAAAAGATTCTTCCAGTACCCTGGGAAATCGTTTCTTCTGTAAAAAAGTTGAAAATGAAGAACCCATTGTTTAGTAAACACCTATTTTGTTCTGTTTCGGTTGAACTCCTTTTTAAATTCAGAGTTATTGAATCTTACTGAAGTAACAACCCAAAAGTTTTAACTGATCATTTGAAAGGTAAGCCCTATTTCAGCAGCATGAAACTGAGTTTCTCTTAGTCTAATGAAGCCCACTGACAGAGCTAATAAGTTAAAGAGCAGAAATAAATTTAATTTTGCATTTTAAAATTAGGACAAATACTACCAGTAGAGTTTTATTCTGGGTAGAGAGAGAAATTTTCAGTAATGATCAAGCCCTTTGAAACATAAACATATTTCATTTCAATCTGTTTGTGTCTCAGGTACATTTTGAGTCTTTAATACTGTTACTCAGTCTTTTTGATTGTGAAAATGCTGTAGCTTAAATTGACTTTTGACAGTATCAGTACAGAAAAATAATCTGTAATGTGCCTGAATCCTTCATGGAATTGTTCATTATTCTTTTAGTAGCATGTAATAAACTTATAATAAGCAGGGATTTTTCAGTGTGCTTATTATTTGCCCTAGTTAGGCCTACAAAGTTCTAATGGTGGAGATGAGAAATTGTTAATATGGTGAACAGATTACCTTCTGGAAGCAGTGTGTAATGGACCAGTTTTAATTCAGTTTTCCTTATAAAAGAAAAATTATTAATTTCAGTCTGCCTTAAAACCCATAATGATAGAATTCCCATAAATTTATATACGAATACCTACTGGAGAGTATACACCTATACATGTGTACACACATACATAGATGTTCACACTTGCATATACATATGCATCCACATATATCTCAGCACACATCTATATCTGTGATCACAGAGGAAAACATGAAGAATTTAGATTACAGCTATGATATCATCAGCAGCTGAAGTTGAATATTATTATTAAAAGACTGGGTGCAAAGGAAATAGCACTTGTAGCATACAAACTGGTTTGGGTGTTGAAACCAAAATTCCCATTGTTCAGACCAGCACTTTTTCCTGTTGATGGGAAGAGGAATGAATCTGCCAATGTATTGTCTTTTCTTCAGCATCCTCACAGAAGCAAGATGCATGTAGGAAAACTCTCATAGAAAATTAATAAATGCAGGCAAAACAATTAGCTCTCAGTTTCTTAAATCCTTGAAATCTATACAAGGCACTCAGAATTGAGAATTACTACATAGTTCAAAGATGCCATAATGTTTGAAGACCATCAGCTCAACCTCTGCCAAACTCCCACAAAACTTAAGGTTCCTCCTCTGCTTCTAAGTATCAGCAATGGAGAATAAATTGCACAGAAGAGTATTGTTATTAACTAAAATTTTTAAAGCTTAAAACATTGTACAAGCTCTCTTTCTAGACAAGGCCACAGTATGTGTGGAGCTCAGTTTGAATATTAGATGAGAATTTCCTGGCAATAAATCAGAACAGTAAATCAAGTTGAACTCCACCGAATTTGTGTCAGTGGAGAATATACACATCAGAGAGAATGAAAAATCCACGTAAATTTGAGGCTGCCTAAACATTTCTTGCGTCTCTTCCTTGCCTTCTCCAGACCACAAGTGATGTGTGTTTTAGAAACACCATTAACAACACTTGTAACTTCATGGATTTCTGAAGAGCAGAAATCGGATTTGAAGGCTTGTAACAGTACTTCAGTTGTCCTATTCCTGAAGATAGGAAATGCTGTAAGCATGAGACTAGCATACTGGAGAAGCATTAGATTATCACAGGTCCAGCTAATAAATAGGGAATGATGTTTTAAAAGACAGACACCGATTCTGCAGTAGTGTTTTAAGGACATCAGCCTGGACTGATATTTTTGACAACACTATGACTTCTGTGTTTTAACTGCTGATGGCTACTTCCCTGACATTCATAAAAGGCTGTGTTTATTTTCTTCATTTGTAACTATTACTGTGCTCTGTGCAATTAAAAAAACCCAAACAACTAATTTCCCTGAATCGATAACTTTTATCCTTCAATATAATGGAATTAAAAAAGGAAAAGCTGTGCATACCTGCTGCTTGCAGGCTTAGCTTTCTCTTGGGGTCAGGGAGGTTTTTTAAGTACCTCTTGATAACCACTGAGCATTTTGATGCATTAATTGCCAGTATGGCAATTTTGATGGTTTTGAAAAGGATTCTATATACATCTCATTTTTCTCAGAAAAATATATTTAATGGGTGACAATGAAATAGAAAATAATCTGAAGAATCTGTTAAAGTGTAGATGAGGTTTAATATGATAGTCATACATATGTATTCTGCAACCTTATAACAGGCCATGGAGGAAAGCATTTTTCAGCTATAGTTCTGAGAAAGGAATATTTAATTTGTCATTCTTCTGCACATACTTAGAACTGGGTCAGGAAAAGAAAGAAGTATATTGCATTTTTTGCTTTTTTGTTCTAATGCCCCATATGAAACTTATTGGCAACTTCTGTTTACAAATTAAATTAAGCAAATGTGAAATAGAGGGTTCAGTTCCAAATCATGCAGAACACTCTATTTTATCTGAAGAATAAAAGCACAAATATTATAGATATAAAAATGTGATTTCCAAATTTATGCTGCATAAAAAGACACTTTTTTTCCTGGTCAGCTTTTTTAAGACAGTGCACATGCATGCTTCATAAAGAGGAAATATCATATTGTAAGGACATTATTAAATACGGAAGTCCTCAGAGACTGTTTCTGGGATAAGAGAAATATTTTATTCCCCAAGGTAATAACCAGTGCCACTTGATGACGTATGTATTAAGAGGTATAAAATCCCCATTTATTATATTGTTCTAAGTCCTTTTTTTTTCTCGCCTAATGGAGAATTAGTTTTATCTTTTATTAGACACGGGTGCTTTTTTTTTTCTGTTCTTCAATTTCACAATCTTTTTTAAAAAGCTTTTTTATCATGAATTGCTTTTCATTATTTATTTGTAACTAATTATCAATAAACAGGAATAACATTCTGCTATATGATACCTTTGGCTAACATGGATAGCATTTTTGTTTATGTCAGGCAGAGAAGAAAGGTTTTAGAAGCTAACTGGTAGCTATTTCACAGACTTTTTGATGACAAGTAAATATTCAGAAGTCAGTTGTACAATTAGTCATAAATATTCAAAACATTCTATTAAAAAAAAGTTCCTCCAGCATTTTGCAGAAAGTGTGGCTGTGCAGCTCCACCATCAACATTCAAATCAAAGTAGGAAGTATTAAGTGAAGGCAAAATATTCTTATCTCATGTTTTATGTCTATCTAAATATAGTTGCACACAAGTCTCAAGAGGATTTGTTTGCATTTCCATTGGATTAGTGTACAGTAACTGGCATCTGCTTAAAATTATTTCTTGGGGGGGATTTTTTTTTTCCCCCCACGTTTCTTAATTTCCTTTCAGCATTTGCATTTTTACGTATTATCCTAT
>JAAGNO010010129.1:0-24645 GCA_033439905.1 Ceryle rudis | reverse complement strand
TAGATTAAACACTAATATATATATATATAACTTTCAATACCCCATCTCTTGCCCCGCTTTCTGAACTAAGTTCTAATAACTTCCTAGCTTTTGCCAGCTTTTGTTTCACTTAACCCTCTACCAATAGGAATCTTTTCCAGTGTAACTCAGTTACCAAAAACATTGCCAATTTACCTTCTTTTCAATTGAAGTGAGTCTCCCTCCTACAGTTACTGAGTTTTACAGAAGCTTGCCACACAAGTAATCACTCCTGGCTGACAGTTTCTCTTTTCATAATAACACAATAAAAAAAAAAAAATAAAAATCCAACAAACAAAACACCCAAACCCACAACCCCCCATGGCTAAGATGTTACAGGTAAAGTTCCCACAGGTGGATGTGGAGCCTGGTGAAGCTATTCTTGTATAACCCTGACTTTCTCATCAAGAGATTGATAAATATACCGATGATGTAGCGTGGCTGAGCCCAGAAATTTATTCTGCCTTCTAACCGTTCTGTCAGAAAGAAAAATGATCTTTTTCTCTTCAGCATCTAGTTCCTTTGGGGAACAGGAGAATCCTTTTCAACTTCCTATGCAGTGTTAGAGGAATAATACCTCCAAACATGTATGGTTATTTGGTACAGTTTGTCTTGTTAACTTAAAACCACGTTGTCAAATAATCCAAAGTTTATGTATTTACATTCTGCAGAGCACCAATCCGGACAGGCGGACGTGTTGCCCTGGTTGTGATTCGACACTTCTAACGGTGTGTGAAGTGCTCTGTAGCTATTTGAGGAATCAAGGAGTTGTCCTGACGTATCAGTCTCCACAATGCATGTGTGGATTGGTGCTTAAGTTCCCTTGATTCAATGACTATGCATATTTCCTTAACGTTCCTTCACCTTTAGTAGGAGCCAATTTTTTTCAGCTAACATTAAACCGAGTCGGCTGTCGTTACTATTCAGTGTTTCATGCATTAAGCATGATCGTGCTTTGACTGAGAATAATATTCATATAGTAGCCTAGAACAGCAGAAGCACATTCATCTGTAAAATAATTAGCCTTGTTTGTAAATATCCTTGGAAGTGATACCATAATTGTATTAAAGAAATGTTTAGTTTTTTATTGCTGTGCTTTGAAAATTGAAATTACTTCAGTGTGTCTGCAAAGAAAGAAAATGTAGCTCGTGATAGCATCTAGTAAAAGAAAAGAGTAACCTCGATACCTACTGTGTGTGTAGTCTGGGGCCAGGTGCTGTACCTGGGGCAGCATTTATCTTCTTCCCAGTGCTGATGGAGCTTGGGGGCAACAGAACAGCAATTTCCAGTATGAGCTGAACGGGTTTATTCACAATGGTAGAGAAAACATCCTTAAGTGGAAACCACAAGTGCTTGTCCAGGCAGCCCTGACCAGTTCATCAGTGCATTAGTGTCCAACTCGGCCATTCACCCGACCACAGAAGAGGTGAGAGAGCTCTACAGAACTATCTGTGAAGGGTTTACGTCTGGCTGACCAAAAGGCTCAGCATGACATCACAAGATTAACTTGTGATGATTACATCTCGCGGTTCTCTGGACTTGCCCTGGGTTGAGTTTTAATGCGTTAGCTACAAAGAAGCTCTGGCACACCTCAGCGTCCTCGTGTCACAGCATGAATGTTTATTTTCCTTGTCTTTCAAGGCAACAGGTACTCGGTGTACCACTGTCACTTTATTTAACCTGATTTATGACTGCTGGGAAAATGGAATTTTAAAGTCAGTGATGTCAGCTTTGCATGCCAGAGGAGATCCTTTAGCAAAGCTTTCACTTCCCACCCTGACTTTACTTTTTTTCTAAACCATCACTGGTCCCTAAAGGTATTTTTGACTAGTGTAGACTTGAATAGTATAGCACATCTCAGACCAGTAACACTGACCTCCGACTCGTGGCTTGCAGTTCTGGGAACAGAGGTGAGGTTAGTCCCGCTCTCGCTGCAGCACTGTCACAACCTGCAGCACTGCAGCAGCACCTCGACGAGTTATCCCTTGTGCTGTCCTATCAAAACCCTCACTTTCAGCCCAGGCAAGCGGGCAAGGAAGGTATGAGCACTTGCTGCCACATCCTTGTGCCAGAGTTGCCTCCTCAAGCTAATACATTATACTGGATACGCTAAGGCCCAATCTGTTCTGAGACACCAAGGGAAGTGTTTAAAGAATAAAGCCCACAAAAAAAAAAATCAGACGAGTTTCTCTAAGTTTTTGTCCCAAGATCTCTCGAGCGAATAGTTGAAGACTCTCCTCAACTGCTTTGCCATTTGGTGGTAAACACTGGAGCTGTTCGTGGTGTCTCATCAGAGGAGGAGTTTAACGCTCCAGCAGAGAGACCAAGCAGTTCTTGATACACTGCTGCTTTTGTTTGGGTTCTGATTTTTTCAGTTTCTTTAAAAGGATTATGGACTTGTTCTCACATCTGAGAATTAGTAACCAGAGATGCTGTGTCTGAAGCTAATGTGCCATTGTCCTCGATAAGCAGCTTCTGATAGCATTTAAGATTTGGGACTTGCACAGATGAGTTTATCCCTCCTCCACTGGGGTGAAGAAATCCAGGCTAATCCTGGATGGATGGATAAGGGAACAGCTCTGGATGGTACAGCTTCTTAGTGCCTTGGTGCTAGATGGCATTCTCTGAACTAAGGTAAAAGTCTGGGGTCATGAGGACTCTTGTCTTGGGTCTCCAAACTACACCTCTGGCTCTGGACTAGGTGACCCTGGAACTTATTGCTGCCTTTTACCTTAATTCAGCTATGGGCTGGGGAACTTCAGCATTCAGTCATCCTTTCCTTTTGCATGTGCCCCCATCCTATTAATCCTACTGTATATTTCTAGAGAGGAAGTAGTATGGTTGCTAATGCACACATACAGGCCATAAATATTTCCCTGGTTTTCTTAAGCTTACTGGGATTTTCACTGGCTAATGTATCACCAGTGATTATGGGCAGCATTACACCATTTATTCTATCCTCATTAAGGGTTTCTTGACATAAAAGAACTGAACGCAAACATTTATAGTCCTAGTTAAAGGCTAACAAATCACACTTGTGCTGTTGTGCCCTAAACTACCATTTACAGGAGACTTGTTTGTACGAGTTTAATTTCTGAAATACCGAGCCCTTCCTCTGCGACTTGCCCGGTTTGTGCAGCAGTGGGCAGCCTTGCGGGGACAGCTGCTGGAGTCTCAGTTCCCACCTACAGGTACAGATGGCATCAGAGAGGAGGAGGAGGAGGAGGAACCCCCACTCCTCAGATCCCTCACTAGATGACAACATCTAAACTTTGTGCTTGAGACAGAGGTGCAAGGCCAGGTAGATGTTTCTACCAATAGTTTATCTTCAAGGGGGCAGGATGGTGGCTGCAGGATGAAGAAGGTCTCTTCATTCTGCCCTTCTGCAGGAGTGGAGCTGGGTGTGCCAGCGAGAGATCACCATGTGCCTGCTTCCTGCTGTCAATCACAACAAAGCACTCACTGGCATTTTACAACCTAGTTCACACTGTTTATTGAATTCTTCCTGGCAGTCACCTTATCAGTGTGTAGTTAGTAGCAGGCCAATACTTAACTATTTAATAGAATAAACTTCAAAATTTGTCGCTGCAGAGCACTAGTTGATACCTTTACAGCTGTTTTAGCCTCAAAGTGTTGGTAGCCATGGCAAAAGTCTGATTTATAGTAAGCCTCTAAATTAATGAGAAGGTGGTTTGGGGTTCTCAGTAAATAAAGGTGAAATGCTCCAAGTAATCATCAATACTACGTCTGTCCTCATCCCCCTCTTGTGTTTCCTTTTGACGCTTTCTATCAGGCCTGTAAACACACAAGTTACACTGGTAGTACTCCAGACTTACACTGAGGTGGGTAGGGGTTACTCTTTAAGCAGAACTGGTACAAATGCCCGTGTGGAGGTGCCTGGTGTCTTACAGCTCTGCTGTCAATTGCCAGTTTGGAAAGCTGCTTTACTCCCTCCAAGTGGGTAAAGAAGGACAACTCGAGTTTGGCTCTGTTCATCCAGAGTCCTGCCTTACCCATCAAAGCCTTCTCTCGGAAGTCTCAATCCAGGACAGTTTGTTACAACTCGCAGAGGTCAGTGTGTGGACAGCAGCGCCCACTGAGCTTTAGTTCTAACAGAGGAAGGGGCTCGTATACGTACACCCACTTAAATTTCAGTCTGTGCTGATCTTTGGCTGTACTCGCTCAGTTCTAACTCCTGCTTTAAACTGAGAACACTTCCCAGACCCTTGGCGTCAGCTGGAATATTCTTATTCTGTCACTATTTTTTAATACTAACTCAGTTTTTAGCACTTTTCACCCAGATGACCTGGAACTCCTGCTGCCCTGTCATGATCCAGGTAGTGTCACAGTTGCCTGTGGGTGACTGTTCTTGTCACAGTGCAGCCAGAACACAGGGCACTTGTTGTCATTAACTACGCTACAGTTCAGGGCAGGAAGTGGAGTAACTCCCTGCGCTGTCCTAAGCTGCAGCTGAAGCAACCCAGATGTGAACACTGGGAGCACCTTCATCACAGGACTCCTCTCGCACTGCTGAGAGCTTGCAGCAGGCATTACACAGCTCTGCCAGCCCTGCACCAGTCAGATTTAACATGAAAGTTGGAGGCCAGCCCCCAAAAGGGAAAACCCAAGAGCCATCCAAATGGAACTGTTCAGAGAAGGGTTTCATTTCATTGCTCCGCTGCTCTGGTTCTCTCTTTGGGCTACTTTAATTCCATCCTGGAGTGCAGTGCTGTAGCTGGCTGACCATGTGGTCATCAGGCTGAACGAGAAGAAAAGTTGAGTTTTAACCTTTAGTTTCTGGATTTTTCCTTTGAGGCCTAGCTCATGGGAGAGTCTGCCGGAGTTGCTGTGAATATTGATGCCGTGTATGTGGCACATTTTGTAAACCTGAAGCAAACCTGGATGAATGTTTTGTATACTGCGACAGTAGCATTGCAATCCTGCTCCTTTTTTTATTCTAAATAAATAAAGTACTTGTTTGTAATGTCTGTATTTTAAGGGACTGAACTCCTGGAAGGGGTGTAGGGTGCCATGAGCTGAACTGGCAAGAAAAAGCAGTGTAGCTAAGCACTCAGTTCACAAAAAAACCCAAAACGAACAAACAAACAAACAAAACCCAAAACAAAACAAAAAAAGGCAGCCTAATAGGAAAACTCTCACTGTGGCCACTGTCACCCAGGGTCTGAGAGTGCCCCTCAGCCACACAGCCATTCCCTTCTCTTTGCCAGCACAGGTTCAACCCCTCCTTTCCCTGGCCTCCCAAACCACTGCGTGACAATGCTCCAGCTCCACAAAACAACTCGACTAAAGAACCAGCTTTCTTTGATGAAAGAGGCCTGACATCACCTTTTCTTCTCTTCCGCAGAATCAAACAGTTCTTGTTGCAGAAAGAGGAGACTGACCCAGGAGAACCTGCCTGGAGAGGAGAATAGACCATTTTGTGTATGAAGTACAGTCATAAGGCAAGAGGCACCTCTTGGGTTCAGTTTTGGCAACTGAGAAACAGATGGGAAGTAACAGGGTCGTAACCACACTTTGCTCCTGCTTGTGATCAACTCGACACCAGCTGCCCCTCTGGGAAGCAGAACTGAGGCACAGGAACCTGCCGAGCCTGTCTTTGCTCTAAACCAGATCACAAGGACCCACACAAACACCTTGATGACCCTTCCTTCATTAAAGTCCCACAGCTTCTACAGCACCTTGTGAAAAAGATGGTAGCAAAACCAGCTCAATTTAAGGTGGTTTTTTTTTGCTGGCATCACCTCCCAAGCAGCACCCAGGCCCTCGGAGAAAGGTGAGAAACCAAAGGAGGTGACAGGGGAAAGCTTTCAAGAGCTGCAAGGGGCCCTGCAGAGATGGTGCTGGAGGATTGGGTCTCCTGCCCAGGGCGTTCATCCTTCCACCACAGTGAGCTGAAGGACCTATTGTTTGGAGCAGATGGACACGAAAGTTTGTGGAACAGTTGGAGAGACTCATCTTGTTGCTGAACTATGTAATTAACAGTATAATATATAGGGGATAGCACAACCTCCAAGCAGCCCTCTCTGCAAAGCGCCTCTGGAAAGCCCAGTGATAAAAGACATCCATTTCAGAACTGGGCAAGCTGTACAATAAGTAACGTCCGGCCCCCGCTGCGCTCCTACCACCTCCACTTTACCTTGTTTTTATCATTGCTCAACATTTGTTTTGCCAGAATAAGATGCTAATAAAATCAAGCGTAGTTACCAAATTGGTTTTCAAGTGTTGTGTTCCAATTATAAAAGCCTAATTCCTCCTTCCACCCACTGAACCTTTTTGGTATTAACGGGCTTTACTATGCAAAGTGATGCAGGGGCTGTTTCATTTACAGTAATTAAATGAATGTCAATTGTTTTAGTTGTTTCTGAGGGAGAGTTCTACATGAGTATTAGCATGTTCTGCTAACCCTTACGTTCTGCACTTCAGGCCTGCTGCAAACCCTTGGGGGTTGACCATTGACCTGAGACTCCGTACCCAGGCATGCCAAGCGCATCTCAATGAGACAAGCTCTTTTTCTCAGTTTCTATGGAACCAGCAGAGCGGAACTAATATAGCGGCCGCATATAGATGAAAGAATGAAGAGGAAAAAGGGCTTTACAGATAAATTAATTAAGCAGATGTACCTGTCTAATTAAAGATGCACTGTCCCTTTTGTACCCTAGCCACAGTACAAACAGTATTTAAATACGCTCTCTATCCATTTCATCTATCAAAATATTTAGCAGGAACACTCAGATGAAGGTGATATTAGCAAGATGAGCTTCCCATGTATTATTAATAAAAGGGCTCCCAATTATGCATGAATGCTACAGCATATCTTTATAGCAACACATAAAAACCAGCTGCCCAAGTAGGTTACCAAACAGCACATTTGTAGCAGGTAGGACTGTTAGAGATGCCCTTGCCCAGCTTTGCACGAGGGTTTGCGGCTGGGCCCTGAGCTGTGGGAGCAGCCCCTGCCTCAGCCTGGCGCTACAAGAAGGAGTTTGGCAGGGTGAGAGGTGCAGAGGACTCCGCTTGCATTTCTGGTGCCAGAGGATTTGGCTTTCTTAGATTTCAAAGATATTTATCCTGAGATTTTTTAAAGCTGCCCTCAAGGCTGGAAAGTCCAATTCCCATTCACCAAACCCCACAAAGGTACTGCAAATTCTGACCTTAAACTCTCCCAGAATAATACAGTGTCCCCAGAGCCATCTAGATAACCAGCATCTTCCCACCTGAATTTACTCTACAAGTGCAAGGAGGAAATTTGGCACATACAGCTCTACAGCACTCCACGTAGACCTAGACATGCACAATCAAAGACGGCCACAAAGACACAAAGTTCCTGACACCAACAGGACCAGAGAAGTCATCTAAGCCCAAAAGGCTCCTGGAGACCTGCACTCTCTGAAAGGAGAGGGCACAAGCCTCTTGCATCTTCCCAGACATAGAGAGTTCCAGGAGAAAGCTGAAACTCCTTCCCACCCCCTGCTCAAGGGGAATTCACATTCATACACAAGGGAGAAACAGAGGGAGACATAATAAAGGCATCAAACTCAATGCTCCTCTGAATCACAACAACAAATCCCACCCCTTCCTCAGAAGCAGGATGCACAGGATGTGCATTTCCATAGGCAGGATCTGAACTTATTAACAGAGTACTGTGCTTCCCCAGTTAAGACAGACTTACCTGAGCGTTTATTGCAGCCAGATCCAAAAAGCCACCTGAACACCAACCTGCCCAGCCACAGCTCACTCCGGGCAGCCCCAGGCTGGGAGCCTCACTCTTAGAGGAAAACAGGTTTTAGTAACTTATCTGCTCCTGCAGCTTGTTATGTCCTTAACCGGGTTCTAAAAGTGATGAACCTGCAACCGGTTTTCTATGGTTCTGAAGATTTCTTCCAGGTGCTCTGAGCCTTTCTGCCTGACCATAGCATTGGGATACAGAAACAGGGTGACAGGGACAGCTGGTGCATCTGCAGTGTGTTTTGTCAGAACTTTTTAAGCGATCTGAATTAACAAGTAAAAACCTCTGCACCCTGGCCTCAAAACACTGCAATTGTCTTTGGGGAAAATGCACTGCAGAGCTGCAAGCTTCATTTTTCTATTTGCTGCTGTGTTTGCTTGCAGCAGTGTGACAGTGAAGTAGACACGTAGGACCTCTGTAGTTTTGGTGGAGAGCACAGGGTGAATTAAGACACAAACACATCTAACAGCTTTAATACTCCAAATTTGCTCACGGATATTACATAGTTAAGACAAAACTGCTATTCACTAAATCACAGAATCAGAAAAAGATATTTGAATTAAACCCAGACACTTCCCTAGCCACAGTGCTTCATACCCTGGATCACAAAACAGACGCTGAAAAAAATTTTCCCTAAAGCACAATTTCTTAACTCTCTATACTTCACTCAGCTTGGTGAGCTTCAAATTTAACCCAGCCTGGCTGACTTCCCCTTTGCCTCTGATAACCTGACGCTTCAGGGACTGGCCTGCCAACATTACAGGGAAAAGTTTAAAATCAACTGCTCTAGAAATCTTCCTTATTAATTATAAGCTTTTTATTTTTTTGCATGGAAGGGGATTAATGACACAGCTTTCTATAAACTCAAAGACAACATGAGGGTCTTGGTCAGCATTGACATAAAAGGCATCTTCATAAAAATCCTCCAGTTCCTTGATGTTCCTGTAATAGGTTTCCACGTGCTTCTCAATATTTTCTTCCTTGTCTTTAGGGTTCTGCCTGAGACGGGCTTGGATCTCCAGTGTGGGTGCTGGTCTGAACGTAGTGTGGTATCTGGAGATGAGATACAAACACCACTGCTTCAGCTCAGGTTGAGAACACAGCAGCCATTTCCTAAGATACTCCATGGTTTTGCCTATCACAGTTCCTTGGAAGTGCCTTTTTCTAATCCAGGCTGCGGTTTATAAAACAAGGATTGGAAATTTCAGGGCAAGTAATCTGTCATTCCTGCTGTCAAGTATTCTGGGTACTCAAAAGCCAAGAGTTTCTCTTGAGGTGACAGAGAGAGCGCTGCTAGTGTTTATATTCTTCACACAAGGTGTGGAGAAATCCCTGTTAGGTGCCCAATGCTCTAGGTTCAGAAGCATTTCCAGATCTGTTGCAGATCCAATCCCAAGATAACAAGTTTTACCTGTAATCTTTATTTCCTGTCTTTAAAAAAGCATCTAAAAAACCCTAACCTTAAACCTTAGCATCTGTTAAAAGTCTTTGCTATAATTTACTGTTATGCTGATGATGGACATCAATCAGGAGGAAACTGCCAAACTTTGAGTGCATTCTCTGCACTTAATCAGTGAGCCCAAACACAGCCCGTGGTCTGGCATCGCTGAAGGACCCGTAACTTAAAACATGTTTAAGGCTTTCAGACTTTCCTGCCAAGATTCCAAAGTGCATCAGCAGGGCTGGGATCACCAATATTAAATTTTGAAAGTATTTCCTCTCAGCAGGCACAGGGCTGAGTGCTTCCAGCAAACGGCAGAAGGGCAGCAGCAGCACAGCCCTTGCTTGACACAGTCTCCAAAACACCACAGGCTCAGGCTTTAAAGCCGGGTGATGCTTCCTCTTGATAAGCCACTGCAAGTAGAGTTAATACTGCTACTGCTAAAGATCACTGGAAGAAGTGAGAAAGACACAAATACTCTACCTCTGTCTCTGTTTCTGGGTGGACACCAGGTAGAATATAATTGTTAACATCTTTTTCTAGTAGCTGAAGATAAAAAGAGCATAAGTGCCGCAGCCCAGCTCAATCTGCCCAGACAGCTGACAACAAAAAGAATTCAGACCATGTTTCTGCATTGCCAAAGGCTCCCAACAATCGCTAAAAGCTCTTTTTCAAACAAGTACTTAAATTTCCTGCCATGGTAATTGGAGTAAATGTTTCCTGTCCCTAAAACAAACCCACTTCATCCTTCTTCCCGCACAGCCAAATTTTCTGAAACTGTCGGGATAGGTGCAAAACCGAGGCGAGAAGCAGAGTCCCTGTGTCTCTGCCTTACAGCTCCAGCTGGGATGTGGACACAGAGTTCATCCCCCATTAGAATTCTTTAGAGCACAGCTGAAGGCCACACTCTTCATAGCACTGTAGCCAGTGGTGCAGGTTTAACTTAATGCTGAGGATTAGATACAGCATCTAAAACAATTCAATTCACAATGAATTTGGAAGGAATAAACCCCAGAGTTTGGAAGAAGGAAGCGTGTTAACTGGAGCAGATACTGAGCAGGCTAATCCTAATGATAAGAAATGCAAAGATGTGTGAATGATTTGCTTCATACTGTTCATTTCTTCTGAACAACTGCATCACTTATTACGAAAACAAAGAGAACAGTTACAGCAAATCACTGCTGCTGTCACAAGTTAATGTTGCACCTCGAGTGAGATGTCTGAATAATCATCTATCACTTCGGGACAAATCCACTATTTATGGCCTTAATCCTTGAGGGTTCAGGATTTGCCTTTGATTCGATAGGGTGCATTTAGCCATTAGGAAAGTAAAATAGTGGTTTAAAATTTAACTGTGGAGAATCATAAGAGCAGAGCACAAGTGAAGTTGCAAATCCACACCAATTCCAGCAGGTATTTAGGAAGACGTTTCATTGTTACTTTTTCCTCAAAAAACAAGGGTAGAAAGGACAGTAAACCTGAAGGTCACTGGTGAAACAAGGTGATGTGACTGCCAGTGAGATGAGCTGACGCATCCAAGAACCCAATCTCACAGTGACTCAGTGACTCAAACACGTTTGCTCTACTGAACAGGAAATATATTAATATCTCACAGCAGACAGAGCCATCACTGAGCTGGGGGAAGCAAAATGCAGCAACTTTTCCATTTTCCCCAGCTGGGAAGCCTCCAAAATTCCCATGGGAATGTCTGAAAACCATCTGCAGTTGGGCCAGGTTTCAGACATCTTCCCTCAGCCTTGTTTTACCAACCAATTTAGTTACCATTAAAATGTCAGACCTGAACTACTGGAGATTTCAGGCTCCAAGATTTTAAAGTGCCCTGTTCGGAGAAAGTGGCTGCTGCAGGTAGGTGGGTTGGTACTTGAGTTGCTATGAAAGTTTTAACTTCTCTTTTAAGGATTCCCTAAGCAAGAGTACGATATTCCTGAGCTTCCTTAGATTTCTATGAAGTCTAACCGGTGCTTTCATCTCACTGGCAGTCTTGAAAAAGTTAAACATCAGACACGAGTGCTAACCTTTCCCCAGTGACGGGATCAGTCCTCCGCTGAGACAGTCGTTCCATGATGGATTCATAGGGGAGATTAAAGAAAAATACCCTATGGAGAACATAACAATTGAGTGCATTAACATCCAGAGAACATCACTTGTGACCTTCGGAGTATAAGATAATCCTTACTCAAACTTATGGCGCACACAAACGTGGAAGTGACAGTACCACTCAAACCTGCAGCATCAGACAAGGTTAGCATATGCACAGGACCTCTCTTCTCTGGTTCTTCTCCTCACACCTTGTTTAGTCTCCATGCTCATCAGGGCAGACAGAAGCTCTTTGATACACAATATACGTGGTGCTGTGGTCTGAAGGGGCTTAATGGACAACGCAGTGTGGACACCAGCAATTGAAAGACAGTTTTCAGTCTGTCACGGCTCGCTCACAATCCAGCCGTTGCCTCTGACTTTCCTCTGGATCCAGCTTCTCAACCCAGCTAGCAAATACAGTCACAATGACATTCTGCTAAAGGTAAATAAAGAATTGCTGCTGTTCCTGTCAAGGACAGAAAAAGAGCTTCTCTGCTGGTATTATGCATCCTTCCCTAATAACTGTACTGCACAATTCAGTGCCCATGAAAGGGATTTTCCTCTTGCTGTTTTAGTCCAGTTTCACTTCTTTTGCCCTTGCCTCCCCACACAGTCCCACAGGGAGAGTCCTCCTGTCTCCCACTCCTGTCCTGCGTTCTTATTTTTTTAAGAGAATTAAATTAAATGAATATTAAATTGAAAGTCATTTAATTCTTAAATGCTCATTCTTAAAAACAGAATGAGAAATAAGACTTAATACAGGCCGTGTTACGATGCCAACAACTCCCTGTCCCTTCCGTTAGCATTGAGCAGCACCAGGGCACGGGAGGCAGCTCAGGATGGCACAATTCACTCGACAAGCCTCGTTGTTGAGATTGCTGAAGAGGAAACATTAATGCTTGATTTTAAGATCAAAATCTGCAATTCCCATTGAGTCTGAACAAGACATAGCTAAACAGCACTTTAAATGGTCAGACCCTCAGTGCCAGTGATGTGGGTTCCACGCTGTGAACAGGTTTTCACCGAAGGATGGAGTGGGACTTGCCAGCTCATTTCAGACAGGTTACACAAAAGCCCTGATCTGAATCTAGGAACCAGAAAACTAAAAATTCAGAATCTGAATGCAGAACCAGAAAACAATATTCACCATTATTGACCCCAGTCACATTGCACTGTTGAGTATAAACTGTTGTGCCCATCTCATATTGACCTCTCCCTGGCAATTTGGTTCATTATAATGGTCCTGTTAATTTTTATATTCTAGTTCAAAAGCTCTTCAGCAGAAAGTTCTTGACAAACTGCTGAGGATGAGCAGATGTGTGTCCCCTGTTCCCCAGCTATTGGAGACTAAAGCAGATCTAAGCAAAAATCACATTCAATTAATTCAACAAAATAGAAAACACGGCTTCCTTTGAAAACTTATGAAAATAAACTTTTACCAACTGAGCAAGGCCTGGAGGCTGTAAATACATCTTTCTTTATAATACACCTTCTCCTGCTGCTGCCTTCAAGGCCAGGCTTCCTATTTTCATTTTTGTCTGCCTCTCACAAAAGAGACTGTATGCTTTAGACATTCACCAAAGGAACATTTTACACCGACTGGGTGGGATCAGACCAGATGAAAGGCTGAGCTTTACCTTGGCATGCACGTAGCAGATTACTAGAATCCCTTGTAGGATTTAAAGTTATGAAAATCATCTCTCTTTTCAAATGTTTACAGATAATGACTTCTATTCACACTGTGGTAACAAAATAGCAGCCAGGAATAAAACATTCAAGATCTCAGAGATTCCAAAGACAGGAAAAGAACAACAGTTTCAACACTCTTTTATCCCTTACACTCTTAACATTTTGTTTTCCTTTGTTTCTGTTGCCCAACAATGGCACAAAAACGTGATTGTCAGAACAGGTAACATCTGATGATATGTCTCAAGATGAATATTCTAGTAGAGAGGAACAACATTTATACAGTCATGATAATTGATACGGCTTCCTATTATATTCTGAAATAAACAAAACCACTAAAGGATTATAACCTGGCATATCAAGAAAGCTTGTCGTAATTCATAGTTACTAACTCAAAAAGTATTATGGTATTTGAAACAGAAGAGCCTAAAAAACTCCACTTAAAAAGCTGCCAACACAATGAACTCTGAAAGGCTTGTCTGAGATTCCCTTCTTTTTATACAAGATGCTTCTTATTATCCAGTCTGGTGTCACCATTAAAGAAGAGTGTAGGGGGAAGATGTGGGAGAGTATAGACATCCTTGCTAAGATGGATTTTTTTTCCCCCACGCGCATCGTATAACAGCGCACACAGAATGCACCGCACAACAGCACAAACTCCTAATCCAAAGGTCCTTCCAGCGAGGGTGGGATGCCTTACCCTGCCACACCGCACAGCTCCTATAGATAAGAGAAAACAACACTCCCCAGGGCTGTCAGTTTATAATCCTTCAGAAGCTGGAAAAAAAGATGAAGGGGAAAAACACTGACAGAACTACCGTCTAGACTTAAAATACTTCCAATTAGAAAGCTTTATTATCATTTTGAAGGAGACACATACCACACACAGCCTATTATGCAGCCCCAGGGGGCTTACTCACATGAGTAAAGCCTATTCACACATATGCACTCTCTGTGAAGTGTGTATGATACATCTCCTTCAGCTCCTCAAGGTACTTCTGAGCAACATTTCACCTGTGTCCCTCTCACAGGCTACTGTGACCCTGATCATGGAATGAACTTGACCCTCCAACTGTCCAGGTAACATGTTTACTGGATTTCTCTTGGAAAGCCTCATAAAATAGAGGGCAGCACCCATGACCTTGATCCAGCATTTACAGCAGTAACTGGAACAACTCCCTACAAGTACTGGATTCATCTCCAAGCAGAACTTGGCCCCTTTCACGTACCGAGTGTAATTTTTTTCACATAAACGCATCCTCGGTAGAGCTCGCTTTAGAAATCAGCCAGGCTTTGTATGTTGTAATGTGTCACAACTTCTATCAAGGGGAAATATGAAACAAGATGTCATCAGAATTGGTAGACAGGGAGGTGAGGAAACACAGCCTCATATCAAAGTATACTACATTATCCTGCTCGATTAGCATCTAGCGCGGCTCCTCTTTCCGAGTTGGCACGCTGCTCGTTCAGCTCCGCAACAGGTGAGTAACGTCAGTCAGCAGCAAGGCGAGGTGCTCACTGGGGAGTGCTGGGCAGAGAGGCACCAAGAATCCTCCCTCCTGCATCGCAGGCTCAGCACCTACCTAGCAGCAACCAAAAATCACTGGCTTCCAGTTACAAATTGGTCCTTTGCGGGGTATAACTTGGTAGAGCTTCTCAGCCCAGGTCTCTGAGGACAGATGTCCCCTAAGTACCATTGAGTGGCAACATTGCTGCCAGATGCAGGACTGAAGCCAAGTGATTCGTAAGCAAAGCTCTCTGTCCTCTGTTGTTGTCTCTCGAAGGAGAGGGATGTGAAAGAAGGTCCAGCCCTGTGAGCCAGCTTCCACAGATAGTAAAACTGGGAACACAACTGTTAAAAAGAAAAAAAATAAATAAATCTTACGGCAGAACCCTGCCTCTTCCTCGCTGTACTTGACATCACTTACCTGGTAGAGTTAGATAATGGTTGGACTCAATGATCTTAAAGGTCTTTTCCAACCACAGCGACTCTGTGATTCTGTGATCTATTACAGCTTCCAGATACATTAAAGAGATTAAATTTCAACAAATAGTTAATGTTGGCGACTCCTTCGCTGTGTACCTAGTCAAATGAGGACTGGTTGCCTTTGGATGATGATGAAATATATAATGTCTCTAGCAGCTGGAATATAACGTTCTGAGTATTCAGACAGCGTCTCCTATAGATCCTAGAAGTCATCAGGGCATTCTGATGGCTTTCCTACTCAAAGAGAGAGAGGAGAAGTTAAAAGTGGGGGTGGTAGAAGTTCTATGTCATACCTGATCATGAGAGAGTATTTTTGGAAAAATGTGTCACCACCACACAATAAGTGAATAAAGATCTTTTTGACCCACACAACAGCATTCATCTAATCCCGTACTGCACTTCTAGACGACATCCAACCTAGTTAATACAACTGACAGTGCTCAGAGTTCTCCTCAGGAGAATATTTTTGGTGGTGGTTTTCCTGTTCTGTGGATATAACATCACTGTTTTAAAGCACCTATAATGGAAAAAAAGATGAGCATTGCCATAAGACAGGCAAGTGCTGTGCTGTGTGCCTGAGCTCTGGTGTCACTGAGCTAGGATGAAGGCACACTCCTCCCATGTACCGACAGTCACCTTCCAGGATGGCTCCACTGCTTTGCCAGCTGCCTTCACATCTCAAGAGAACCAAAGCTCTACCTGTAACCCATGGCCTTCGACTGGCTTTGGTCCTGTAATTTAAACGTAGCTGTTTTATCAGGCTGACCTAGATGGATCCAGATGTTGACTGTTCTAGACCTGAGCTATTTACTTAGGTCAGATTCTCATCCTTGGCATTTCCCATTACCTGGAGTTCCTCTGGGTTGACATTGGTGGAGGGGAGCCCAAAGCCAAGCCCTTTTGGTAAAATCACTGTCTGTGAAATTTGAGCTATACTGTTAAATCTAATTGAATCCATACTTTGTTTTCAGTTAAGGAAGAAAAGACAACGCAACACGATATCTGAGACAGAATCCAGCCTTCCTAGATGGCTTTTAAAAACAGAGACTGCTGGCTTGCTCATGGCTACACCACGGCCAGGTCAAGCCTTGCAATAAAGTTAGGATGATTGAATTAAAAAAAAAAAACCAAACACACACAAAACTCCACCAAACAACACTGGGCCACTTTTAACATAGCATTTAAACTTTTGAGTTGAAACTGCAACTTTAAAAATAGTGAGCCATTAATCTTTCCCTTATTTTCTTGACTCCTATATATCTTCTCCCTCGTAGGCAGGTACCAGCTGCCATATTCCCATTCTTCACGCTCTGCACTCTGCAAAAAAAAAAGAGGCCCCTGCTGGCCAATTCTTGTTTAAAATTGTGCATAATTGATAGTGGCAAATCTACCCCAGCTGTGTCTAAAACCTCTCCAGGGGCAAGAAAAACACTCTCTGTGACTGTCATTAACTACTAAATTAGCAAGTGCTCCTGGCAGTTTACAACGTGCCACATCAGTCTGCTTTAAAAAAAAAAAAAAAAAAAAAGATTGTGAAGATCAGAATCAGATGCCCGTGTGATCTCAAAGTTACAGCAAACTTTGCTGGCAGAAGTTTGACAGAGCCCCAGCTAAATCAGAGCCAAAGAGAAAGGGAAATAGAAAAAGGAAGAAAGTAGAGGGAGGGGCACAAAGTTACCCTCTTTTCCAGGCAGACAAAAAGAAAATATCCAAATTCAAAGCCAGAAAATGGAACCTTTCATATCTTACTCACTACGGAGATATCAGTACAGTGTTATTTGATGCGCAATTCCCCACGGAAAGTTACTCTCCTGAAGGATTTCGTTCTGGCAACGCAATGGCTACAATTTTTGGAATTGAGATATAAAACTGAAAAGGAGATGAGGCTGTCGAAGGGCATGGATGCAGCAGCTCTCGAAAAGGCTACCACAGGTAAAATCCTTATGTGATCACTGGCACAAACGCAAGCTCCTCCCTTTGGTTCATAGACCAGAGCCAAAGCGGGTGGAGAACGAAATAACACAGTTCTCACAAAAGGGTGGAAAAGCCGTGGGGAGCACTACGGGCTGAACTGGCAGAGAGACAAGGACCATCTCTAGCAACTGTCCTGAATATGGCTAAACTGTAAGACTCACTGTTAAAGCTGATCACGTGGTTTTAAAAATTTCCAAAATTGCATAAAGCTGTACAAACTTCTGGATCATACAGGGACCACGAACCAGACAGGATGGAAGGCTTGGCCAAGATACAGGGAAAATATGCATTGCAAAAAGGTCTTTTTCTTGGGTAACACCATTGAATTATCCCATCAATATGGCAAATCAAGTTACTGGTTCAAGCTGGCAGGTACAAGGAAGTTAAGATTAGAATCCAAGTGGCCAATCCCAGCTAAAAGCCAGGTCATCTTAACTTTATTGCCTTTCTAGCTGGAGGTATCTGACCTGGATCAA
Organism: Ceryle rudis; assembly: GCA_033439905.1. Classification (NCBI taxonomy): domain Eukaryota; kingdom Metazoa; phylum Chordata; class Aves; order Coraciiformes; family Cerylidae; genus Ceryle; species Ceryle rudis. Next base: position 7,216 of record JAAGNO010010129.1, on the reverse strand, counting down.
CCAGTTCCCCTAAGGAATGTTCCATTCCCTGTAGCATGAAGACACCTTGAATCTGAAATCTTGGCTAACCCTCTTCTCAAGAACTAGGGTCCCGGCCACAAGATCGCAGGCCCATTATATTTCTATAATCACATCCTGCATCCTCACATCCCCTCTTAAAATCAAACTGGTTACATAGTTCCCATCTACCTCTTCCCTAGTTCCATTCAGTTTTCTCTCAAGGCAGCTACAAACCAGGTATTTTGCCCATGGGCACCTAGACTACAAATGATCTTCTGAGGCTGCTCTATTGACTGGACATGGAGCTTAGCTTACTTCCCACCCTAAATATTGTTTCTGCATGTCTCTGCAATGGATGAAATGATCCTTATCTCTTATTTATGGAAGGAGCTGTTGGGAGGCTTTATTCACTGGTGTCTTTCAAATTCTGGGATAGCTTCTTATGAAAGATGCTTGGTTCTATTTTGGGAAGTAATTTCACCCTCTAGGTTTTCACCATAAGGGAAAATAGATTGCATAAACACTAAACCACAGGTTAATCGGCACAAGTGTTTTGCTCATCGAGCTCCTATAATGATTCATGTGATGACAAGCTATTTCCAGACACTGGATCTTTCTTCTCAAATGGATGCATTTCTGTCGAATAACTACAAAAGGCAGCTAAGTGGGGCACTATTCCCAGGACATGGCTTCTGGCCAGGGGAGCGAGATGAACAACATCCTTCATAGCTGCAGATGTTCCTTCTCTTCAGCAGCAGCGCAGAGTAATGACCCTGTTAGATGTTTTCCACCCACCAGTTAGATGCGTTCAGCCTCCACCAGCCCAGACAGCCGAGGTGGCAGGGTCCCTCCTGCATCCCACCCCAGCAGCCTGGTATCTCAGCAGCATCTCAGCGGGTGCCACATCGGCTTATGCAGGGGGAACAGGCGCAGCCCCGCTGGGCAGCACTGTCTGTCTCTTTCACAGAACAATGGGCTGGATCTCGAGCTGGGATAAAGCAAAGTAGCTCCACTGGCATCACACGGATTTACACCAGTGAAGAACCCCAGGCCTTTTGGCAGCGAGAGCCACGCCACACGACAGCGGTCTCAAGAGCTGTGTAAACGTTGCAGAAGTGCAGCGAAAGGCGCACGCACCGAGGGAACGGTTTCATTCCAGAGGCCTGAATGCATTTTTAAAGCTTCTTTTGAGAAGGCAATATTAACTCTTTCCAGATGTAATAAGTGGCTTGGATGCATTAATACTTCCTTTCAAAACTGCTTTACATTTCTCCCCTCATTTTTATTCTTTGCCTCCTCCTTACTCTCAGCTGTTATTCCAGCATCTTTGCATTCCCCCTGGAGTCGATTCCAGCGGTGCTTTATGAATCACAGAATAAGATGGCAGCCAGGGCTGCTTTAGAGTAATGTGGCTGGCACCATTTCCACTACCCCAAAGGTTAATCAAACGCAGTCTCAGATAATCGAAAGCCTCTGCAGCCCCAGAGGCTCGAGGTCAGGAACCCAAACCTGCTTCCCCAAACGCAGTCATGTTTCCTTAGATGCTTGCAACCCTTCCCTGCAATAATTAGATTCTGCAAAGCAAATCTTGAGTGGAGGAAGAACTCCAGGGTTAAGCACTAGCAAACTCATATCAGAACGGATGCCTTTGCTACCTGTCTGCAGCTTTTCTCTAGCACCCCCTGCTCCTAACAAGGAAACCTATACTAGTCTTCCTTATTAAAGAATAGAATCAAATTTATGGTAAATGATGCTTAATCTTAAGCGTTCCTATACAAGCTACATTAAACTCCCTCTACCCCCATCATTTAAACACTAACTTTTGTTGTTGGTAGGATATTTGGTACGTAAAATGAAATAAAATAACTGAAAGAAATGACACCAAAAAAAGTGTCTGATTTGGGGGCAAGGGGAGGGAATAAAAGAATGGATTATAATGTGTCATTTTATATATGTGTCAAAGGAAACCGATTTCATAATAGGGAATAAAAATTCCCTGTTTAAATACTGTCAAATAAATCCTCAAATGTAATAGGGTTCACTTCTGGGGAAAAGAAAACTAAATCTAATTAAATATTAATGTGGCGTAGTATTAATTAAGAGAGAAAAAAGTCCATCAAGAGAACCCCAATATGTTTACTGTGTCCCCAGGAAGCTGGAAAATTTCACAATCAAGTGTGTAAATGTTCTAAAAAAGGGTCCTGAATATTTTATGAATATTTGTCATAAAACAGAAATAATAACCACTGTGCAGAGCTATTAGAATTAATATTTATGCTGCCCACCATGAAATATTCATGGGGACAGAGAAAGGGGGGCCCGTAAGACAAGAATTAATTTACATTGGGCTTGGTTTACCCGCTGGCTTGATGTTTAAAGACGGGTTGACAAGCCTCCATATGAATCCGTCAGTCACTTGCAGCAGTAGGTGGGGTGAAGGCAGGGGGAGGTGGGGGGAACCAGGTCCAAGCTGCTGACAGCTCACAGATTGAGTTTCTGACAGCCCTTAAAAAACCTAAACGGCCCCCCACCTTTTTTTCCTTCTTCCATTGCCCAAGGCGCTCTGTACTGCCACCGTTCATCCGATCTCCCCTTCCATCTGCTGAAATTAAGGAATTAATGAGCGCTATACACTTTACAGCGGGCCCCAGGAATGTTTACTGGTGATTAAATTATAATGCAGCCAAGCTGTATAATTCATGAACCAATTAAAGGAAGTGTTAGTTGATTTGATGGGATGAGGATGTACAAAAAGCATTTAACTAATAGGGAACCGTGGGCTGCCGGTCGCTTTGGCTTTCTCAGATTACGCGGCTAATTGCTCTGCTTTATAGGGCTGTCACAGATAGCCATACATATTTCATTGTTCTCAAATACTTCAATTGTTTGCTTTCGTGTTGCTGCTGTAATATGTAGAAGCCCAGCCAAACTTCAGTGTAGTTAAAGCACTACTCTGCAAAAGCAGGTTGCTTTGGGAGGAGGGAGGAATGAGAGGGGCAGAAGGAGAAGGCTGGCTGACAAAGGAGTAACTTAAAGCCTCAGAGTTAAATGTCACTCAGCAATTACATGATTAAAAGGTGCAACATATGATAGTCTTTTGTTTTACAACTTTTTGGACACTAATATTCTATGCTGACTTCACCGCAGAAAAAATATTGGTACGCTAAACTGCCTTTGTTTTTTACTAATAGTGAGAAGCAAAAGGAGGTGGTGGAGAGGGAAGTATATCTAAAAACATCCAGCAAGGGCAAGCTAGATTGCTGTGGTTATCCAGAATAATACATGCTTTAACTTCCACGGTTCAATATTCTAAAATACATGAGATGAAGGAGGTTTGTTTCCCATCTAGGAGAATGCTCAATGCCTAATGCAGAGAGCTGCCGAGTCGTGCTAGCTAGTCATACCAACGGCTTCAGTTTATCGCACGAGGAATGGGGAATTTACCATTTCGACTGTTTCACAGAGCACTCCCCTGAGCTGACAGCCCACAGGATGGGGCGAAATGGACTCTCTTGATTTGAAGAGGTCTATCAGTCAAATTACTTCTGTCCTCAGTCAAAACCAGGCACGTTCCTCTAGCAGTGAAATCCCCAACCCATATACAGAAGTACATGCATTGCTGAAGAAATTATGTACTATTAGATAAACATCACAGACATATGCACTAACTTGTGGTTACACCCTGAAATCTACTGAATAAAACACAAACTGGATAAATACGCTATTTCTGTAGCTCAGTGATGAAGACTGTGGACCTCTGTGCATCCTCAGTCAGGTGTACTGTCACCCACCTGAGGAACACTGCAGTAAATCCCAAAACCCCTGTCGAATTTAGAGCCTTACATTTCCAGGTGTTGTACAAACACCAACTCAATGACTTTCAAGATATCCTGTTATGTAAAGCTCATAATCTGGTTCGTGCCTTTCCTCACACACGTCCCCTCCAGGATTTGGCTTTGGAAAGTAGTCCCTGTGGGGTGGCCTCACTGACGCCCCGGTTTGTGCCTCGAGTCCTTCTCTCATGCTCCACCCTATAGCTCAGAGCATGAGATGTCCCCTCCAAATCCACCCACTCCAGGGAAACAAGAGGGTGTGCTGGTTTGCCAGAAGCAAAACTCTGTAAAACCACACCAGTTTTAAGAAAGGTTTTGTTAGATAGAGGCAGTCAACAGCTGGTGCTCAGGGTAACGCTTCACTTTGACATTCCAGTTATGAACCAGCTCCCAGCCAAGTGCCACAGCACTAAACTAAGAAAATCCATCTCTGCCCTCCAGTTGGAATGGTTTGGTTTTGTATAAAGAATTACATCAAACCAGAAAAGCAGAACAGCTTTGCAGTTCAATGCAGGTGTTCACTAGGGAGGCAAGAGACCAGCATCCCCTTTCCCAGACCAGCACTCAGACCATCAAGCCAGGGGTTGTCCATGTGGAGAAACAGGTGGGGAAAAAAAATCTTGGGATACTAAAGAAAAAAAAAAAATTCTCATATAGTTTGACCTTGATGTTAAAACTGTAGTATGACAAAAAAAGAATTACCTTAAATAATTTCCTTTATTCTGAACTGCTATATATTGTTAACTTGTCTCTAGCTTCTGGGTTAAGTAATGCAAAACTTTGTCTGAAGACATTAGTTTAGTAAATATTCTCTGAAATAAGGGATAATGACACCAGTTACACAGCAGGAAAACCTGCCATTAACCCACACTGTGTGGATGAGTAAAATGGAAATTAGATTGCCTGTTCTAGAAAATAGAAAGGTTAAATTGTTTGGGAGATAAAGTTGATCCTAAACTCACCTAAGTGAGCAGTGCTGAGGATCTGAAATCTGACTAGCCAGATAATCATCTGGACAGTTATACACACAGTTGAAAGCCAACATGTGATCTTGGCAGGCTTTGAAACATACCATTGTTGGATTAAACGCATGGACAATTTGGTAAAATCCATGAAGTACATTTATAACAGCACCGGGGATAACAACAAAATGTGTGTGTGTGTGTGTGTGTCCATGCAGGCAAACTAAATGACCTCATGTACTGGTCCCAGAAGCGGCGAGCTGCATCGATGTGAGCCTTACAATGGGAAAAAGCAGAGGTGAGCTGCAGGCCCAGGAATCTCTTTCTGCCCATGCCTGCTAACAGGAAACATCAGAACTTGGCAATGTCAAGAATTCAGAGGCACTGCAGCAAATATTTTCTATATTGTTTTTGAAGTGCTCTGGATACAATCAATCATACCCGAAAAAAAACCACCTCCTATATTTTGGTTCAATGTGGAAAGGGCTATTTGCATTTCAATATGTTCAACTTATCCTGCCAATAAAAACACGGAATCATGAAGAAGAGATCAGGCCACTGGAGTGAAAAACAAGAGATGACACCCTGCAGACCTTTCAGATAAAACAGCTCCTTGCTTGTAACATTTCTGTTGATGTCCCAATATTTCTGAATGATTGGGTTTTCAAATAAGATCAGTCAGCATGCAAATGAGGAAACAGGATCAAGACATCACCCATATCTGATTGGATAGAGAAATTATCAAAAGACCCTTTTTTCATATCAAATTTCCATCACAAAAAGGTCAAACTTTCAACTCCTATTACTTTTGCTAACTGCATTTCACTGTGCCTGCCAGCTCATTGCCGCTGCTGTTTTCAGGGGAAAAAAAAGAGAAGTAACAAATGATCACGTCTTCTCCCACATCTGTCATACAGGATGGACAAACATTTTCTAATCTTATTCTATTTTTCTCTACAGCCCTCAAAATCCTTGCAGCCAAAATATCACTTCTGACCTGATTAGCTATTCCGAGGTTGTTTTTATTTTTCTTACAGGTTCTCATTTTCTAGCCTACAGACTGATAAGAGCACCAGCTGTGTTGCCAGAATGTCTTGTTCTACAATTTGGCCATTTAAAATACAGTTTGATGTGTGCTTTTCTAAAATATATTACCTTGTGCTGTCTGGCTGGACTGGTGCCTAAATACTCAAGTAGATGTTCCAGAAAAAGAAAAGGTGAAGAACAAGCATCATTTCCTCTGAAATGCTCCCATAGTTACACTTGCCCTTGCCATCCAGCCCTGACAACAAACGCTGCCTGGCCTTCTGGAGATTTTGATCCATTCCTCCAGTGAAGCAGTCATGGCCTGAGACTTCAAGGCTTTGCCCTGTCTGCTCAAAACACTCAGCTCATGAAAATTCAAGGACTTACAACCTCATGTCTAAACAGGGGAGTAGCCCAGCACCGCCACATCTCATCCACTGCTTTTTTAGGTTTAAAGATGAATTTTGGAGCAGCGGAGATAGCAAGTGTAGTAAGCACACGAACATGAAGACATCAGTAAAAAGAGCAGGACTCCATGTATGTGTTGCTTCTGGCCCCATAAAAATTTCTCTTGACATTATTATCATTGCAACATATACAAGCCATCAGATTAGTACCTAGAGATTTCTACTCTTCTGATTTTCTCTGTTGTTCTTATTACTCAACAACTAAATGTTTCACAAAGTCATTTCCTACAGAAATATTTATGTGCCCAAATCTTTATTGGCCCCTCTATCATGATCAAGCTTTTATGAGCACTCTATACAGAGCTCTGAATTAAATACATAATTTCTGATCTATCAGATCTTGGCTTGATGCTGTGTTTGTCTATTTTATACAGCAAGACACTGTGGCAAGCTACAGAACACCTTACAGAAAATCTCATTTATACAGCAGAGAGATTTGTATCCAACGCTGCCTGTGTGGGGTAGTGATTACAGAAAGCTAATGAGGACCAGGAAGAGGTAGGGTTTAAATTCCAGCAGACATTCATTCATTGTGTTCGGTTTCCTGAACATCCTTTTTGGGTAATTTCTATACAACTATGGACATTAGGCTTTGTACCATCACGTGCTGGAAGATGCTCCTTGTCAATGTTACACGAACACTTCTCCCTCACTTTTTCCACATCACATGGGTGTCCACAGCTACACAGAGTAATCCACCCTCAATCACTGGTAACCAGCTCAACTCTCTTCTTGCTGGCAACTGTGAGTCACAACCAGCAACCCGCTCAGACTTTTAGCTGGCTCCAGGAGCTATTCTCCCAGATTACTTCCTTTATCTTTAATTTTACATTTTTCTTCTACTTTTGACCGAAAGTGCTGTAGTGATTTGGGAATATCTGTATCTACTAAACCCAGATTTTGACCTCTTTACCACAACAGAACAGGA
>JAAGNO010010128.1:24613-45240 GCA_033439905.1 Ceryle rudis | reverse complement strand
CGACACAGAACAGACAAAATCGTGCTTACACTCCAACCGCCAAATTTAAAACAAACTAAAACTATTACGCCTCCACAAAAAAAAAAAAAAAAAAAAAAAAAAGATTAAAAAAGCCCATAGTTTTTACGTGAATACATGATCAAGTTTCATAAAAATGCAATTGAATCTAATGGAAAGCAAATTAAGACTTATGTATACTCACATTAATAACTTCATTAAAAAAAACACAACCTAATGAAAGCCAAATATTTGCTGAATCATTAGCATTAGCTTGCCATTTGGTACTTCTGGTATTAGGCTATTGTGACACAACAAAACTCAAGTGATTGCTGTCTCATTTTTCTAAGTTTTTGTAAAATTTTTAGTGAGGCAAACCACTGTAGAGTTTCTGCATTACATGATGTATTTTACTTGATGTGTAAAACAATAATAAAAGCAAAAGTTTTAAAAGTACCACCAGAGGCACCAAGCAAAGATGCTAAGGAGGTGAGAGAAAGGGATGTAGAAGAGATATGTCTTCAATTTCATGTTATTAAGCATAAAGGAATTAACAGAGCCACTAACATATTGGATCCTATTACCTGTGGCAATTCTAATTTTTATTAGCTGGTGGGGATTTCAACAGAAAATTTTGCTGTATATTTTCTTTCTGTGTGTATATGTACATGTGGATATGTACAACACTGAAAATGTTTAGGAGAACAATATTTCACAAAATAAGAAATGTATTGTTTATTCATTATTAATATAACACTAACAAGACAAGAATATTTAGTGGCTAGACGTTGGAAGACAAAAAAAGGTCCATTCATCTTGTATATTGCTTGCCACAAGGAAATTTCAGTGGGGTGGCAGTAAGAACAAAACTACACTGCTCAGTGACATGTAATCAAAAATGTATTTGCTCAGCAGGATGGGTACAGTGAGTGGATAGCAAACTTGTATTCCAAGATTTATATTCTGAGACATGCATGCACACACACATTTCACACTGACACTGCTCAAGGTCCCAGCTCCTCTGGGCTTGTTCATCATGAACCCATAATGCCCACTTCTGGCTGGCAGCCAGGGCAATCCCCAGTGAGGACTACTGTGCAGGCCCAGCATTGAGAAGCAAACCCACTGTTCCTGCATGTTGTGGTGACAAGCTGGATGCACACCACCAGTCATTAGCGCAAGAGGTAAATATGACTCAGAAAGATTCTACTGAGTATTATTAATATTCCCGAGCTGCTCCTGCCCATTCCTAAGTATTAAAGATGAACAATCAATTCATTATGGCCAATTGACCCAAGGTGATCTTCCTCATGAGTGACCCTCATAAATACATTTTCTAACAAGATTGGCTTATAGAAAAGTTAATAAACTTTTTATATTTTAATTTGGAAATCATGTTCATTATCATCACAGTACAACTTTTATTTATTAGTTGACTATTTCTGTAATTATTCTTTGCACTCTGCATTTTGGATCAGGTATCAGATACAGATTAAAATGTGATTCCAACAAATATTTATACATTTTAATGTCAAATTTTGTTAATATTTTAACTATAGTGTTTAATCTGTAGACACAGCATTTTAAATTGAAAAAGTATAAATCACATTTATTTATCCCCAGTAGCGACTCAGATCAACCTCAAAAGAAAATTACCATTTTGGCAGCATCCTTAGAACTGGAAAAAGCAAACTCTCACTTAAGAGGTGGTGTTAAATGATAAGACTCCTAAAGACCTCAGGAACATTTTAACTCAAAATGTTAAATTGCAGACCTAAATTCACATATTTTGAGTGTATACACACATAGACATGTACATATATATACACTAAGGAAATACACTTCAGTGATACTCCAGGATTTATATAAAATTTTATTGCAGTCTGATGCAATCATAGAATCATAGAATGCTTTGGGATGGAAGGGACCTTTACAGATCATCCTGTCAGCCTCCTCTGACATGGGCAGGGACATCTTCCACTGGATCAGGTTGATCAGAGCCCCATCCAACCTAGCCTTGTATATTTCTAGTGAGGGAACATGTACCACCTTTCTGGGCAACTTGTGCCCATGTGTCACTACCCTCAAAGCAAAGGATTTCTTCCTTATAGCTAATCTAAATCTACTCTCTTTTAGTTTAAAACCATTACCTCTTGTCCTGTCACTACAGGCTCTAGTAAAAAAATTGTATTGAATAATTGATTAATGCATTTCTAATAAATGTCTTTTTTTTTTTTTTTTTTTTTTTAAGCTGAACAACTAAAATGACTGTTCTGAATGACTGTAGAATGTTTTACTGTCTTTTATTTTTGTTCCTTTTCGCTTGATAAAGATTCTGATTTGAAATTGTTGGTATATATTTGTTACGAATATCCAGTAATTGTTGGTTTAGTTAACTGCTATAAGGAAAATCTTTCTTAACATTTTATTCTTCCTTGTGTATCTTCAGTGCCAGTATGAAGTCACATTAGTGGTTTGATGAGATAGAGGAAATATACCACTCTACTGGGTTTTTCCATGTCTACTATTTAATTTATTTGTGGGAATTTTTGGTGCTAAAAACACTGTGATGTCCCCTTTTTTCCTCCTCTGCAATACATTTTGGACTATGCAGAGACAAAGAAGTGCAATTCCAGTACTTCCTGTACTTATCCATTATTTTTACTCTTTGTAAGTAATAATCCCATTCTTTTAATGTTTCAGTCATTGAATCCTCTGAGGCTGAGCCCTGTATGTATTATACTGAGCTACGATGGGTTGCTTTGCCAATACATCAGGTGGGGTTCTTGGCAGTTTAAAACATATTTTCTGCTGTGGACAAAGACACAATACAAGTTATAGGGCTTAAGCTAGAAAGTGGGAAATATACTGCACTTCTAAATGTTATTTTCTGACTGAAAGTAAAAGTAAATGCTTGAAAAATTAGGACTACATTTTGGCAGAAAATGAAAGAAAATACATAACACATTGACTAAAATAACAGAAGATTTCTGAGGGCAGTATAGTATGCCTCAAGTCATTCTCTGGGTGAAAAAATATGCTTCACACTCAAACCATTTATTTTTCATGTCTTGTAATAAGCAAGCTCTAAGCACAGTTCACTGTGTGATAGATTTCCTTCCACAAAGTTTAGCCTCCCTCAGTCCCAACTCGTTGACAGAGTTCCTTCGAGAAATTTATCAGCAAGGGCCAATGACAGAGAGGTCATAACTACTGATACATCTCATGCATTTTTACATAGAATAATTGCCCTCTGAAAAAGAAAACATCTGCAAATATACAGGAAACTCCATGAAAATATTAATTTACCTAGAATAAAGAGTAAATGTTGACAGTCATACAGGAGCTCTAACACTTCAATCAGAATTAGAATTCTTAAATCTGTATAGAAAAAGAAAGGTAGAAAGCAATCTTTTACCAGTAAGTGATTGGATTAGATTTTGTAGAAGCATACCAACTTATCTGGTACAGGAAAAAATAAGGCAAATAACTCCCATTGTAATTCTGCATTAATTCATAGTTCATTTCACTGTCCAACCAAAATTCTTTTCATTGAATGAAAGAGAGAAGAACAGCATAAAAACAATGTCTAATGCCACATTATGGGACTGACTTTTGGACAGTGTGACTAAGAGAGTAGTATTTTATTACAGTTTTTGGAAAATTATCAATTAGACAGAAATAATACATGGAACAAGATTATTGCAGTATTGATCCCCATTTAGTTACTTCAAGGCACTGATTTAGGAATAACTATGCTTCTAATATTTGGTTATGGATGTCCACTTTATTAGTCATACAGCATTAACAAACTCGCTCTGAAATACCAGCAAATGATCTTTCACATAATAGTATGTGCCTGTTTATTGATAAACCACTAAGCACTTTTTGCTGCCCTTCTGCTATTGCCTCTCAGATCTGGTGCATGGGTTTTTTTCCAACATCTGAGGAGTAATGTGCATTAGGGCACTCTGTATTTACTCACATCTGTGAAGGGCAGGTTGCTAGAATGGCAGTTAACTCATGTTTGTCTGTTTTGATAAATAACTGAAGTTTAAGAATTTCCAACTGAAATCAAGGTCATATGACCAGATGTAGCCATTTGCTAAGTGAACATCTACCTCTGAGCTGCTTGTTTTTCCCTGTCAGAATGACTAACTCAGGTGCAGGTGTAGGTACTTAGACTTCCAAACTTCAATTAGAGTAAGAGTAAGATTCAATCCTTGGTACCTAAAGAGTTATGTTATGAATAAACAGAATACACAACACTGTAAGAGGGGAAACAGTGTAAACAACTTAATCTTGGAGTCAGGAGTATGACAGAAATCTCTGAAGTCAGAAATTTAGTGTCCTGCTTTAGTGCTCTGCTTACTTAATTTACCATGCTGCCTGTGTGTTGCTGTGAAGAAAATAGATCATTTTAGCACATATATGTGTATATACATACATGTGCTTGTGTATGATATGAGAGACATGTATAGTACACACACACATATATATATACACAGTATATATACAAATAGTTTTTAGAGACATCTCTGTAGTACCTATTGCTATGGCAGATAACCAAAAAAACTGGGGTCTGGCCAAACACTTCCTGATGTCATCTAAAATCAAGCTATAAGTCTTGTACTGCAGAACTGAAGGGGAGAAGGTAGCACTTACGGCACGATTACTAGGTAGTCTCTGCTTCACCATATCTCCTTCTGATGGAGCCTTCCTCAATTTTTAGTGGGAAGACATGAGAATGCAGGAGTATTGGGAATGAAAACCAAATTAAAAAATTTTACTTATATAGGATCATGCAATAGACAAAGACTAACAGTACCTGGGTTATCCTAGTAACAGGTACAAAAGTAGTAATAGTATGTCATTGTCAAATTATTTTCATTAAAGGGATAATTCATTATACCATTGTTATCTCTGCTGAGATCTCCTTGTTCACAATGACTTAACTGACCTAACTATTCATAAGAGTATCTTAAACTTCTACACTTCTGTCCAAGTTGGGGCAGCTGAATCCCACCTGTGTCTGAGAATCCCAGCTTTGCAGACAACAGAGACAAACACATGCTACCAGAATGAAGCTCTTGTTATCTACCTTATTTGAGAGGGCTGGAATGAGCTGTCCATTTTATATTCTCATTTATAGAAAAAGCTGAGCAACTAGTTTAGACAAGATGCTCAGCTGCTAGATGTTGCAATGATGTTATCCTTAATTTATTTTTTATCCCTGACTTCTATTGTTTTAGCTATTCCTACACAAAAAGAAACATTATACTGTTGTTTCATTTAGACTAAGGAATGTAGTTCACATATCAATTGTAACCAGGTTTGTGAATGATGGCAACCATTAATATCCTCCAACATAGAACTATATGTGCAGATACATGCACGTGTTATATTTATGTTCATTAATCTAAGTGGTTCAAGGAGAGTCCTTCTTTATCAGGTTTTCATAAACAATTAATTGTTGTAAATTTACTTTCTGTTCTGCACCATGTGGCTTTTAAGATTCATAAGATTCAATACTGGAACTCAATAATGAAAGTTAATTTCACAGTTTTATTATCTATAACTGACGGTTGTATACTCATCAACCTAACTCTACAGTTTTCCTGCTTTGTTTTGTTTGTTTGGTTTGGTTGTTTGTTTGTTTTTAAATATGTGGAATAAAACTTACCCTTTCCAAGAAGATTAGAATCAAAAGAGATTGGAAAGCTAGAAACCTCAGTTTTAAATGTATGTGTTCCATCTGATTTCTATTCTAGGTTTTAAATTCCGTACATAATGCCTAATAACTCGTCAGAAAATTTATACACAGCATAGGTGTATAAAAATCCACAGATGCTGCACAACTGATCTCACATCCCTCCTTCAACCCTATTCAAGCATTTGACTAGTCATATGTTGTAATTCATTTTTACATTCACAGAACATTTCTTCACCTTTATTTGCTCCATCACTGCTCCTCCAAAGACATGTAAAACAGAGGAAGACAAAACTATTTAAGCAAAGGCATGTTTGGAATAAAATACAGTGAAACAGTGTCTCAGAAAAGACACAGAAAATAATTAAGAATATATTTAAATTAAAAAATATATTAAATTCAAAAGATGCAGAAAATAATTTTAAAAATAAGCAAAAAGGAAAACACAGTCTGTTCGAGAAACTTTCCCAGTGTTGATGATATACAGATTCACAGTTACTAAGCTGATAGGGAAAAGAGTACCAGGATCAGATACTAGACATAAGTTCCACTCTCTTATGATGGGATAAAGTATGGTATTTCATCAGTGTTTTAGACAAGTTACTATTGAATATTTAAAAACCCCACAAGAATTAAATAACTGACAAAAGATATCCATACTGATCCCAGAATTCCTCACAGTGCATTTTGTACATGGATTTTTCTTGTTCAAGTCTGGGAAAGATCAAGAAAGACCACTTTCATTGATTTCTGTCATATATTTCTTCATAACAATGTCTGGCTTCTATGCAGCTTCAAGGCAAAGATGATATTGTAAACAGATCTTTCCTTTAAAAACTTTCATAAATGGAGGTAATAAAACAAACAAAAGTGCACAGTTTTATAAAGAGTCATAATAGAAATAAGAAGGAAAGGCTCACAGAGAGTTGTCTACTGTTTAGGACATTGTTGTGAGCAAAGAAAGATAAATTAGTCTGTTCCATTTTGTTTGTCCTTTTCTGATCTGACACTTCTATTTATGGTTCTGCTTTCTAAAGGAATTACTTACAACCATATAATGGAGTATTTTTGGTTGATGGTCTCTTTTTTTTCCCTCCTTTTTTAATATTTTTTTTCTTACTACAGAACAACACTAATTAAAAGATCTGGAGTTCACCCTTCAGTGAGGGAAGAGATGAAGTTTTGAAACCTGAAATTTTTTATAAAGTACAGTTTTCATCTCTTGGCCATTCTGAGGTATGACATTTATTCTAAGTAATTTACTGATTAAAATAAAAGTAAGGTGGGAAGCTGCATGCATAAATGTTAGCTGTCCACAAAAAAATCTCATATAAAAATGAGACATTGTAATCATTTTGAATGAAATGAATGAAATAATTATTTGTTTGCATTATATTATGTCTGATCAGTTATTTTAGCAGTCATCGTTTGGAGAAGATTAATTCAGTTATCATCATCCAGCTTCACACATTTATGACACTGACCAGAATTTCAGAGGGACTTTAATTGGATACAAAATTTGTTTCAGAAAAGCCAATGACACCTTGTCCTGTTAGGAAGTCTCTACAAAGAAGGGCCAGTCCTGAAATCTTAAATGAAAAAGGTCCGCAGCCATTTTCAAACTAGCTGTTATGAGAAGAACTGGATGGTTTCAGCTTTCTGCTTTCAACTCTCTACCCTGCAGGTTGCCTAAAACTGAAAATTTCATGTAGAATTGCTTCCCACGCATACTTTTATCATATTAGAGAAAGTGATGCTCCCTCTCACAGCCACCTTCTCTTCTGGAATCACTCCAGAAGATATGCTTTACTAAGCCCTCCTCAAACTGAACCTCTAGATGTCTGGATGACTCCCTAGATGGTCTCCCTACAGAGAAGTCATTAATAAAATGGTTATCTTTCTTAGTTGTTCCATATACACTGTCTTGTAAATATCTTGAAAGGCCATACCAGTTACTTAGTTTGTGCAGCCCAGTCCTCTTCAAATGTAGACCAAGTGATGTTAACCTACACTGATGCAACTGGAGAATCATTTCCAATTGTGGTGACATTCTCATGCATTCCTTAATGTATCTTCAAGTTCTTCTATTAACAATTGCACTAATATTTTTTAGAAACTCAGAAACAAACTCAAGTTTGATGTATGTAAGTATATGTGAAATATAAAGATATGTGGACACCTGGAATGTAAAAGCATCTAATTTGTGAGGATATATCACTAACAGCTATTCAACATAAAAAATACCCACAAACAAAGAACTAACCAAACAAAAAACCAACCAACCAAAACAAACCAACCAACCAAACAAACAAACAAAAAAAAGCAACCAACCAACCAAACAAAAACCAACAACAACTTCACAAAACCTAAAGGCAGGAAAAGTAATAAATTAACCACCCAGACACATAAACCCAGATACATGAACGGGACATTATAGCAAAATAGCAAGCACTAGGACTCTCAGGCCACTAATTGACAGGCTACTGAGAGGATCAACTAGAACTTTGTAACTGATATGAGGGAGAGTAACAGGATTGTCATGGGTCTCATGGAACAGAACAAACCTACAGTGGGGTATTTTATGGGCTTCATGTGACTGTGGAAAACTTGTATAGTGTTTTAAGGTAACTGTGAGAGTATGCACAAGTTATTCTATGATGTTTAGGTAAAGGGCTAAGGTTGGGAAAAGGGAGGGATCAAAGTGTGATCCCTACAAGCACAGATGGACAGGAAGAATTGATTGACACCCCTCTTGCCAAACCCTGCATCTAATAATTTATCTTATTTTTTAGCCATGTTCGTTACCATTTTCTGTGTGATCTTGCCATCTGTTCTCCCTGTGATGTGTTCTGTGGAGTGATTCACTAGTGAACGTCAAGCTGGACTGCCATTGTGTATGAGGTCACTCACACCTCGCCAGGAACCAATGGTCTGAGACACGAGAGAAGGAAGAAGCTTGGTTTGTCTCTTTTCACTGCTGGTGTTTTTCTGGTCTGCATGCACTGCTGATGTTTACGTGGGTAATGGAAAAGGCCATTCTTTCTTTTTTGATATGTGCAGCCAACCATGTGAGCATCTACCATCCTGCTACTGGCAGGACCTGGAAATGACAACAGCAGCAAACAGACTGAGAAAAGAAATCTCTTGTGTCTATGAACCCTAATTCAGCCTGCCCTTACAAAGCCATCTCTGTTTTGTTCCTATGATGGTTACCTGCAAAATATGTCACAATGCCACTTAATCAAGGAAGGGCAATATCTTCTTTCTAAAGGCAATTGAATTTCTACTCCCTCAAGCACTGGGGAACAGGTTAGCCAAAATAATCACCTGATCTAAGTCCCTCCTGTGAAGAAAAGGCCTTTCTTAATTTCTCCCATCTGGTCTATATCTTGACAGAGTAACTCGAATCCATAGAAATCAATCTTTCCAACTATTGTCTTGGTGTCTCCTCAACAACAGTAAATATTTGGTGGCACTTGAGAGTTACGGAGGAAGGCTAGAAAAATACTGTTTAAATGTCTATTAACATAAATCTTGTTTTCTCTAACATTTTACTTCAGTAGTTTTACCTCTAGCTCACAAAGGATCAAATTATCCAAATCACACAGTGACAAAATCTTTCTCACAGGATTTATTAAGCTTTACATTGGCATATGACTTAATGAATACTAAGATTTACTGATATAGAGAAAACAATTTTTTTTTAGTTCTCCTGTCCGTAGGCTTTGCTGTCACTGTTCACCCTCTAAAATCATCTGGTTTCTGCAGAATG
Organism: Ceryle rudis; assembly: GCA_033439905.1. Lineage (NCBI taxonomy): Eukaryota > Metazoa > Chordata > Aves > Coraciiformes > Cerylidae > Ceryle > Ceryle rudis. The sequence goes on along the minus strand of JAAGNO010010128.1, from coordinate 35,761 downwards.
TGTAATCACATTGTATGTTCAAGAGTGCTAAATGTAAACATACATGTACCTAAGCACCAACTATTATAAACCCAGAAAACTTCTTTGGTTTTACATTTGACCTTAATAATATGCTCAGGTTAACAATACATTTTAAAGTTAATGAACCAGTTATTTTTAGACTAAGCTAGAAGCACACACACTCATTTTGCTGTGCAAATACCTACTGACTGCCCGTGACTTTTTGTATTGCCGTTTGCACCTCTAAATTAGTCTTGAACAATTATTAATAAAATCTCAAGGACTGTTTCTATTGATGGTTTCTCAAACTGACTGGTACTTTCAGGAAGTGAAAAGTCTTGTTGAAGAGTTTTTATTTATTCATTATATGTATGTCCATAACCTGACATTACAGAAATCTCAGCAACCAAATAATATTATATGGAAATTTCTGCAATAACCACAGCTATATGGTACTGTTTGCCTAAAAGAATACTCCTTAATCTGGGTAAATACAGAAAGGCTTAGTATAATGGCAATAGAAGTGTGAGATTGACAGCTAAATTCTTGGTTTGTTGAAGATGAGAGCCACAAGTAAGAAGATACAAACTGTACCACGAAATCATGTTCCAGAAACTTTTTATGGCTCAGTGTTATACAAAGAACTTGCAAATAAAAGACAAAATTATCTTTTTCCTGCATTACACAGATTGAAAAACATGCTTTCTTTCATCTGAGTCAATTTGCTATTCTTGTTATTCCTGACAGGAAGAAGAGAGAGCACCCTTGGTATTGACAAGTGAGTTCTGCAGCCATAAAATTTTAAGCAGCAATTGAAAATATGTATTCTGAATAGCCAGCCCCACATATGATGTAAACATGCTGCAGAGGTAACATAGATATTTTTTTCCTGTGGGGGTATCAGATAATCAGATAATGCTCGTGTAGAATTACACCTATGTTTGTGGCAGATGTATTTAAATCTTTCTGGAGACATTTTTGCATCCTATGTTTCAATTTATTCCAGGCTTTCTAAGGCACAGGCACATAATATGTCAAATGCCAATGAGAAATGGATTTCAAGGTGGATAACGTGGTTTTGTGCAGATGCAGTATTGCTCTTCCACAGACAACAAGCTACTGTCTGAATCAGGACTTCTTCATTAACTATGTCCTAAAAAATGTGTATCTGTGGAGACCTATCTGTGGGGATTATACAAGGGAGTGTTGGTGGATGAGAAATCACACACAGGGCTTGCTATAAAGCTAATACAGACAGGCAGTCTGCACAAAATTTTTGTCTAGGCTACAACTCACACTTCACTTGTAGCTGACCATCATCATTCAGTTGTTAGAGGCCATCTCCTCTTAGTCCTTGTTTCTGAAGACACTTTTAACAAAACAAACTGGGTTACTTTTAAACGTGCAAATAGCAAGTCTTCTTTATTCCAGGTCATTTTGACTGGTGCAAAAATTACAGAGTACTTGTAACACAACTTCTGTAAGGAGACTTAATGGGAAGAATAAACTCAGGCAGAAGGAAAAGGGACAACAGGGCTAAACTAGCAATGTTAACCTTTTCTTGCAATACAGCTGAATCACAAGGATTATAAGCAATACAACTTATTCACAGGATAGAGGTACCAATGGCAAACATGCAACACCAGAAATGGGCAAGTGATACTAATTGTGACAGATTAGGAAATAAGCATCAGTAGCAATGCATTTGAGAGATCAACACTGATATAAAGCTGAATAATAAGACTCAAGTCGTGATGGAGAATTCCAGTATTTTCACCAGAATCCATACTCCCTTTCTATGAACTGATATCGCATTATCAAATACAGCCAGCTCAGCAAGATGTCAAGGGTGGAGAAAGTCATTGCTGCGTTTTAGTGTGGGAGTGACAGCCTTAGGTTTAACTGTACCAGATGGGCAAACCTGTGGCATCTGAACAGTTCAAGTGTGGATCGGTTGCAGAAACTGTGATGTGAATGGCTGCGGGCAAGCTCTCCTGGTGGAAAGCCTTCTGGATCTGCACCAGAAGCAAGGAAATGAGCCAACACTGGCTGTTTAAGCCAACATCAGCAGGTCTCTCAGGACTCAGCTGTCTGCTCATCCCACTCTAAGTCTGCAATAAAGTGATGCATAAATAGCTGCTTAAGGAGCACAGATATCTTCTATCTGTGGATTGCTCTTGAATCCTCTGTGGTAACATATATGTGACCTTGAGCTATGGGAAGTTTTTTTCAGAATTGAGATTCTCGAAAGAGAAGATTATCCATGCTTGAACTATATAACATACATTTTTGACCATTAAAAAAAATCATAGAATACCAGGTTGGAAGGGACCTCAAGGATCATCTATGCTAACCTTTCAAGGTAAAAAAAAAAAATAAATAAATAGTTTACATGACATGGCCCAGATGAGTCTTAAAACTGTCCAGTGTAGGGGAATCAACCACGAATCCACCACTTCCCTTGGTAGATTATTCCAATCTCTAATTGTTCTTATGGTGAAAATTTTTCTTCTAGAGTCCAATCAGAATCTCCTCAGGAGTAACTTGTACCCATTACCCTTTGTCTTTTCCATGTGACCTCTTATAAAAAGGGAGTTTCCATTTTCATGGTAGCCACCTTTTATATACTGGTACATGGTAATAAGGTCTCCCCTAAGCCTTCTTTTCTCAAGGCTGAACAAATCCAGTTTTCTCAGCCTTTCTTCATATGGCAGGTATTCCAGTCCTCTGATCACCCTCATGGCCCTTCTCTGGACCATTTCCAGCTGTCCATATCTTTTTTATACATAGTGGGGACCAAAACTGAATGCAGTACTCAAGTGGTTGTCTGATTAGTGCTGAGTAGAGTGGGATAATGACTTCTTTATCTCTGCTGGTGATGCCCTTGTTAATGCAACCCAGTATCCTGTTGACTTTCTTTGCTACTGCAGCACAGTGTTCATTCATGTTGAGCTTGTTGTCCAGCAAGACCCCCAGGTCCTTTTCCACAGGGCTGCTCTCCAGCCAGGTGGATCCCAGCCTGAGCTGCGTTCTGAGCTGCATTATTCCCAGGTGCAAGACCTTATACTTTTCTCTGTTGAACTTCATAAGGTTCCTGCTAGGCCACTCCTCAAGCCTGTCCAGGTCATCCTGGAGGGTGGTTCTGCCTTCTGGACTGTCAACTTCTCAACTCATTTTGGTGTCATCTGTAAACTTCATCAGGGTGCTCTTGATCCCAACATCCAAATCACTTACGAATATGTTAAACAGCACTGGGTCCAATATTGATCCCTGGGGGACCCCACATGTGACTAGTTGCCAGTTTGAGAAAGAGCTATTTACTACCACCCTCTTTCATTGTGTTGTAATAATCAGTGTCCATCTGAAAGCAGAAATGAATGATATAGCTGGTTTTGTAATGTCTGTGATACAAATGTTTTAGCAAATAAAGGTAGTAATAGGCATATAAATCACTTTCACAGAAGTATCAGATCAGAAGAATTTCCTCATTTCCTTGTCCCTCCCTGTGGTCTTCATTCAAAGTGAAGATGACCTCAGCAGTTAGCAGCTCCAGAACTTCACAGTGCAGCAATGCCTCCATCTCAGTGATGTTGAGCAATAGTTATATTTTACTGCAAATGAAGAGTCAAAGCCAGAAACCTAGGTTCTGTTCAGATTTTTTTTCCATGCTTTTAATAGAAAATATGTAGGTGTTTTAATCTTATTTATTAACTTTCTTCTTTTTTTGAGTGTGTGCTGAGGTTTGTTTTTGTTTTACGGAAAGAAACCCCACCAGTTTTACTTACAAATACACAAAAGCCCAAAACCACCAGTGAGTCAATTTAATAAGACACACACTTGTTGCTCTTGTTGGCTTTATGGGAGCATTCATCAATCTAAACTCAATTTTGAGCCAATAGAAAGCACCAAGAAAAATTTTAGAGCATCCTTATAACTCAGAGCATTTAGCCTCCCTAACAAGACAGGAAGCTATGTTCATAGCATTAATGTTTGATTCAAGGGGTTATTTGAGTGTTCTTAAATCAGTGACTCCTTAAACTTCCTTGCTTTAACTGTTACTGCTGGGGTTCATTGCACCTTAAATGTATGAAGAACAAGGTTAATGTCTACTGATGCACAATGCCTTCTTTGTGTCTTCCTAATGATAAAGCATTACCATGAGTTTGTAGCCAAATAAGGTAGATTTATTGCTGCCTTTGTGCTGGTGAGGTTGAAGCAGCTGGATTATATCACCAAAATTTGGTTTTGATCTGTCCTCTGGAAACTAGGCAGAAAATGCTACAGAAGAAGCAGCTGCACAGAATGGCTAGGAATTATAGTTTGTACAAATTTTATGTTTGGTTTCTTTATTGCTGGTAGTATTTGATTTGTCTTTTAAACTCTTTAGTGCTGCATACTAATAACTGAATGGTTATAAGAAAAAATTGTGAAACAGTATAATTTTTAAGTATGCAGCTAAAGATTGATTTTTGGTGGTGGTGGTAGTGGTGGTTATAGAGTTATTTATATTTGTATTAGCCAAAACCCAGCAAATTCTCAGAATAAACTGCATGGACCTCACTATACACCCAACTGCCCATGGCTTAAGCAAAGTGTTACAGTCTTTCACTGGCATCCATAGCTGCCAAAAAACTATGATACACTGCCAGTATAATGTGCAGATGTTAGTAATCATGAATTCAGTGTTGGGCATAAAGGAATGTGGAGAATGGAATGCCAAAGACTGCATCATTATGTGTGGCCATAATTTTTCACTGAGTTTGCATGTGTGCTGTGATACTGTTTGTGCACATTCTGTCCAGATATATTTGAACACACTAGGGAGTAACTTCTTAATCAGCTGTTACCTGATGTCCATCTGCTATCCCAAATATCATTTGTCCTTCATAATTTACTAATATTTGCTCGTGACTCATTACTTTCATTGTATACAGGATATGATGATTTGTAATATAATAGACATCCATTAAAGATGGTATTCATGTCATCTAACCTTAGGCTTCTGAAAGTCTGACACTTAGTCTAAACTGCAATGTTAGTTCCCACTACAGTCACAGGAAAGTTAAACATCTCTAAAGGGAGTTTCATCCCTTCCTGAGGCAGTTCTAGAATAGAGACAGTGAACACTTCTCTGAAGGCGATTTCCTCTTTCCTTTGAATAGAGAGGACTAAATATCACTTTTTTAGGTGTTGAAGTTAGATGATACTTACCTACAAGAAAGATTAATATTAATCTGCCTAAATGTAATTGTCTATAACCTCAGGCTCTTTTTATAATCTTTCACATGTAATGCATCTCATTCTACAGTTAGATGTCTAAAACAAGTGAGTTAATTCAGGTATTATAGCTTCACTACTTCACATCTTAAATATACAAATACCTTGTAGATATTAACTTCTTTGTGTTTCCATAACAGTGCACCATTACCCTGAGCTTGTGAACAGAAGCAGGAGCAGGAATCTGATCAAGAGGGGAAAGCATGATACAAATGGGGAAGGGTGCTTTTTTGTTTGTCTGTTTTTTCTTTGGTTTGTTTTTTTTTTTTAAGAAATGACATCTGACTCTAAGGTAAGAAACTCATATTTTGTCACTGACTAATTTTTAAAAGCGGTCAGCACTCAGGAATTGTCACCAAAAGTTAATGTTTCATAAGCAATTCTATCAAAAGAAAAGCAACTGTTATTTGTTCCTGTGGAAAAAGCATTTTTTCTTGAGTAAGTCAAGTGTGAATTTCTTACACCTCCTATCTGCGTGCATCCCCATAGGATGTGAACTTTTAGACCTCACCAGCTACAGCACATGGCTATGCAGCTCAACTTACTGTTTCTCTTGCTTTTAGCCCTCAAAATTCTCAGGAAGAAAGCCAAGGGATGCTATCAGTCATAATAAATCAGTGAAAGATTCTCACTGTCTCTAAAGGACATTGGATAAGATCCATGTACCAAAAAATTATAAAACTTAGAAAGACTGGTACGTGTCTCCTTTTAAACTCTTTGGGATAACACATTTTTAGGTAAATTGACTTAAAATAAAATTAAATAATATCTCTCTCTGTCTCCTATGTCTTTATCTCTAAGCTTGTGTCCCCCCAGAAATCAAAATAGAATAAAATGAAGGGAAACTTTCTGTAGCCCAAGTATTAAGAGGGATAAAAGCTAATATGTCTGACAGCCTGGCAAGTGATAGCAGCTCCACTAGAGACAGTTGACCACCAAATGGTATCCTAGCAACATACAGTAGCATCATTATACATAGTGCTATCAAGCCAAATTTATCCTTTTCAATATCTTAGCTTCAAGAGAGCAAAGATGAATACAGAGCAAAGGATGAAAATGGTGTCTATGAGAAAGACAACATGGGGTTTTAATTTAAGCAGAGGTTATAGGGAATATCTGTGTAAAATGAATAAAGAGCATTGCATTTTTGTGACAAGGAAAGATACCTACCAGTGGTAAGGTTCTCACAGATATTTATGATTCATTTTGCTTTCAGAATACCAATCTTGTGTATATTTTAGCTTGGAATAAAATTTGCACTATGACTTCTCTTTAATTCTATTTAAATGTCTCCATTTAATTGGGGAAGGGCAGGGGGAAATATATTTTAATTACTCAACATTTCTAAATCTTAAACAAATCTCTAGGCAAATCCACCTATAAATTGTCGCTTTCAAAAACAATTATAGCTTTCATTGTTTCAAATGTTAAATTGGATAATTACAGCTCTGTTGATAAACTCTCAAAATTGAGCAGTTTCCTCCTTTTAGACCATAAATTTCTATCAATTCTCCTGTTATATTTAGAGCCATTGATCCTACACTATCCATATAATTTACCAATGTGCATAATGATCATGACTGTAAATAGCCTTGTCAAAGAGAGGACAAATAAGCCTGTGTGCAGATTAATTACACGATATATCCCTTCTTCAGATTGAACAAAGATTAGAAGATCTCACTAAACAACTAGAGTTTACAGACCAGAAGAGCTGGACACTCCTGTCTAGCATAAATTAGAATAGTTTTACTGATCCTAGCTGAAATGAGGACACCTAAAACTCATCTGGAGGTTTGGCTGAATGCAATAAGATTACTGATAATACAGACAAAATTAAAGGCAGGGTAGTAGGTAGTAGTATCAGTAGTATTTTTTGTAAAAGTTACTGCTGCAAATGTAACCTCAAAAAGAAGGTAAAACTGTCTCCTTCAGTAGCAGATGTACTGCCAAGTAAACAGTACGTTGCAAATATCAGGACAGTGTGCCAAGCTACTGATCACTGATCATTTTTAACTTATAGTCCAAACATTATCCTTGCAGAGTATATACACCACAGGGAATGGATTTACAAAGCTATGTGTTATGATATACTAAACATTTTTGTATGCACCAGAAAATCTGTATGAAAAAGCTTTCTACATGATACTCTGCAGTAGAGGGTTCTTTGGAGACTTAGTTGAAAAAAAAAAATACATTTAAACTATGCATTTCTTTTAAATAGCATAATTGAAACAAGATTTCAATCCAACATTCGGTCTCTTCGTTAATTTGTATTTCTCATTCCTTTCAATGATCTGTTCTGGAACAAGCTATTTAGCTTCTTGTCTTTTGTTATTTATGCAGATGACAGCAATCCCCTTTTTTCTCCAACTATTCTGGCAATCTCTTCTGCCCAGTGGTAGTACTTCTTCATCACATCACTTGATATCTTCTTTAGCTTCCAAGGAAAGAATCTGCCCATAGGCATATTTTAACCTACTGAAATAATTCATCCTGCTCTATCCAGTTCCAAGGTTACCTTCTACTCTGCTCCCAAATGTCTGTGCATTCATGTAGCCAATCACAGGGAAAAAAAAAAAAAAAATAATCACCCAAACAACAGACACATTTGCTTCTTGTAATCTGGCTGCCACTATGCAGACTGTATGTTTCTGATTAGCATTCCCTGAGCAATATATCAAAAGAATAGTGGACAAGAAAGAGCCTGAGAGCTGACAGGAGAGCTGCCCTCTGTTAGCCAGCAGTCACATTGACTGAGACCAGTAACATATGTGCTGAATATTTGTCTGTGAAACAAATAAGTCTTCAGTAGTTTAGGCTATATCAGCAAGACAACAGGCCAGACACTATTCTGAAAATGCCTTATATTTGGTCAATAAAGCAAGTTATAACTTGCTGTATCCACATGAATACATAAGAAGAGATATTCAAAGTTTCTTTAGTCTACCAAAGCAAGCATGTGTCTCAAAAGGTTGTGTGGATATTCAGTGCATGTAATTTGTGCTCTCATTTAAATTTGTGATCTCATTTAAATTGCTAGTCTGATCTTTGATAAGAGAGAAGCTAAGGACACACTAATCCCGATCACAAGAAAGAGAACACCATCAGCAGTAAGTGATAAAACAATCCCCAGTTTTACCTTCTTCTTGACAAAATGTTAGAGGAACATAAGTGGAACCATGAGGCAATAAAATGGAGAATGATTAAATAGAATTCATAGAAAGGAATCAGAGTAGGACTCTGAGGTTTTATGTGACACTAAATTAATGTCCCAGGGATATTAACAACTTGGCAGCTAAGTAAGCAGTGCTACTTCAGAGAAATCATATCAAAAAAGTGCTAGAGCAATCCAGCTTGGTTGATTACTTTAGGAATTTATGAAGGCATTATATGACTTGTTTTCTTGTAATAGTAAAAATTTGCTTTAGTGACTTGGTTGGTTATTTCTAGAATTCTGTATTCACATGTGTTTATTTTAAATTCTGAGGACATTAGTGACACAAATTAAATTCCTGTAAGAATTTGGTGCTAAATCTCAGGCACTTTGAGTATTTTGAAGCAAATCTCCTTCAAGACTGTCTTTTATCTATGTCACCCATCAGTAAAGCAAATGTTTTATCTTTTATGGGCAGAATGGTAGAAAAGGGAAAAAAAAAATAAGGGCAAAACAAAACCAATACAATTTTAGCTGCAATTATAGTTTGTTTGGCAAAGAAAGTTCCAATCATCAACAGGCAGGCTTTCTGCCATCTGTGTTAAGTGGGTGCATTGCAAGCACCTGGAGCTACAAGGAATGCTTTTCTTTTTAATTCTTTCTTGTAAAACAGATGGGGAAAAGCACAGATAATAGTGTTATTCTGTGTTTGAATATGAGAAGACCATCATCTAGTGTCATTGTTGCCTTTCAGGTACCTACATATTTGGACTCCCAGGTTTTAACCAGCAGATGCATGTCAGTGCTTGGTAGACTTACATATTGTTGTGATCTACTAGCAAAGAGCAGGAAAGAGGACACAGTAACCTAGCACTGATGCAACATATATATACTGATTGGAGAAGATTATAGTTTTCTGAATGCAAAGCTCTAGTTTAATAAGCATTTTAAGGGCAATACAAGAAATCATGCCCTATGAAGGTACATGACATATGGGAGGATTCACAGATGCACAAATTCAAATGTCAAAAAGAGGCAATTATAGCCTTACAAAGCTGTTTCATATACACATGGCTGTAGGATTTCTCCTAAATAATAAAAAATAACAAAAACAAACCAAACAACACAAACCAAACAACCAGCCAAACCCAAAACAAACACAGAAAACAAACCACTCCAAACAAACAAACAAAAATATCCACCACAAAAGCATATAAGGCCCCATTTTCACAAAGGCTTGAAGGAAAGTACCTTTGAAATAGAATTAGGAGCCTTAAACTGAAAAGACCAGTCCAGGAAAATCCTGCCCAACACACTGAAGAATTTGAGATTCCATAGGGCTTTAAGTGTTTCTGGCTAAACATTCCTAATTCAGTTGTGTGCACGTAGTAGACTAAGTGCTTTTTCTGAAATAACAATAATCAGTTTGGGACACAAAACACTGGCATTCTTATGCTTAGCAGCTTTGAATAGACTCAAATCCAGACTAACAGAGTTGGTATATTGTAGCTCTCATCTTTTTGCAAAGGAAAGAGGGGATATAGATATGATCTAGAAGTTTTTCAAGGAAGAAGTAGCCTGATCTGCAAATGATAGCTAAAGTATTCAGCTGAGAGTAGACAGTTATTTTTTCCTTGGTTATTTCTATCCTTGCAATCCAGTGGTTGTCGCAAGTAAAATGCAGAAGGAACACTGCTTGTACCACAGATGTGATGGCTAAGGACTAACACTGAGATGTGAAACTTGTAAATTTTACATCTCCACAGTCTGATGACGGCCTAAAACACAGTTCTTCTGAATAACTGATCTACCAGTAAGTAATAATACAGAAGGTGCCATGGCACAGTAAAAGGCTTCAGGATCCAAATTCTAGCTTTATGGAGGTACTTTGTTGCATCTCTGACTCGATTAAGCACCCCATAAACTGTTTTCATCCCATTGCAGGAGTAATGAGACTCCTCCCATTCTAATCACATTGTGCTTTTCACTGCTGGAGTATGCAAACTCTATTGGTTACAGCACTGAACACTGTAATATGTATGTAATTGGGGTTTTTATGACACTGATATGAAGACTGGGCTTCCCACCCCAAGGGAAGTTTTCTTCATTTTTCTTCTTTCCACTAACTGTTCACTCATTTATTCACTAAGAAGAATGAGTTCTGTAAATCACAGTTTTATTTCCAACCTCTTGAGCAGTCCAAGTGTGGACATGAGTAGTGGGAATAGCGTTCTAAGAGTTATTTTATTAATGTAGAATACAAAGCCAAATTATTCCTTCTTGCATGTGAATGAGTTTTCTTGTCATAGGATTATATTACTAGCTTTGACAGAGGGGAAACAATTAGTCTGAAGTCTTGGTTGACTGATACCCTCCTTGCATCTAGCTGCATTAAGATGTGTTTTGCTTAATTACAGCCATTAAAGCAAACAGTTCTGTTCCCACTGTAATAGTACCCTGTACTATTTGTTATTTAGTCTTTAGGTGATTTTTGCACGTCTGTGTACTTCAACACCCTAAGGCTTTATAGTTCGTATTATCAGATTCCAATCTGTTATCTAAAACTACTCATAAACCACAATGCTCTATAGAACTGTAACTCTTTTTTAATATTGACTATTTAGAGTTGGTCATTATTTTCTCAAGAAATGTTAGTGGGGCCTGTCTGTAGGAAAAAACAAAAAAAAAAAAACAAAACAAAGAAACAAAAATAAAAA
>JAAGNO010010128.1:0-14491 GCA_033439905.1 Ceryle rudis | reverse complement strand
CAGTTAGTTAGAAGAACTGAGCTGAAAAGTAAAATCACTGAACAGAATTAGTTCTGTTCTCACTCAAACCAGGACACATGCAATATTGTATTAAACAATAATTTAGTATGGATTGAGTTGCATACAATCTAAGTTACATAATTCAGAAGCTCTTGCTACTTAGGTCTATGCAGGTATTTTGATCAGAAAAGTTCAGAAAAATCCTGTGTAACTTCCATGGTTCAGGAAAAAGTTCCTTAACTGTTAGAAAAATAAGATACTATAATAGAGGGGCTTTTTCACTGTGTAATATGTGGTTAGGGTCATAGAACCATAGAATCATTTTGGTTATAAAAGACCTTTAAGATCCTGAGTCCAATCATTAAACTAACACTGCCAATCCCAACACTAAACTAGGTCTCTAAGCACCTCATCTACATGTCTTTAAATACTTCCAGGGATGGTGACTCCACCACCTCTCTGGACAGCCTGTCCCAGTGCTTAAGAAGGCTTTCAGTGAAGAAGTTTTTACATATGTCTAACCTAAACCTACCCTGGCACAATTTGGCTACAACCTTCTTTCAGGTAGTTGTGGCAAGTGATAAGGTCTCCCTTAAGCCTCCTTTTTTTCCAGCCTAAACAACTCCAGTTCCCTCAGCTGCTCCTCATAAGACCTGTTCTCTAGATCCTTCACCAGCTTCATTGCCCTTCTTTGGACACACTCCAGCACCTCAATATCCTTGTAGTGAGGGGCCCAAAACTGAACACAGTATTCAAGGTGTGGCCTCACCAGTGCCAAGTACAGGGGCATAATCACTTCCCTAGTCCTGCTGGCCATGCTATTTCTGATACAAGCGAGGGTGCTGTTGGACTTCTTGGCCACCTGGGCACACTGCTGGCTCCTTACTTAGAAGGTCAAAATCCAACCCATTAGACCAATTCTGACACAGCAGATTTGAATTTATGTTTTACAACATAGCTAAATGATAGCTTGCAAAACACTCAAAGACTTACTAACACTTTTTTAATTCCCAGTTCCTTAATGAAGCTGAAATACTATTCATTCAAGAAAGCAGGAGCATCAAACCACAAGTCCATCCAGCAAAAGTGATCTTGGCTTTGTAGCCCAATTTTTACACATTTAGCTGAGAGCAGAGACTTGAGGTTTCCCCTGTATTTGGCTGTGCATATGTTTCTATCAACACAGGCCAGCATAAGTGGGTCTTTAGAACAAGAGTTGCACAAACTATAAACTTTTCAGTGGGTTTCACATTAGACAGTATCTAGTCTAGTGGCATGGACTGAAGGTTCATGAGTTACTCTCCAGTATCACATCATCCAGCACAGTTTAATCCCCAAATTAATCTAGTTCATGAACTTTGTAACACTACATGATACATCCCAATGTGTTGCATGTGGGAAGATTAAAAAAAAAAAAAAAAACAAACCACATTGTTTATCTGGTTTAAGACACTAATGCAGAAGATTATTTCTATTTTCATAATAGACACATAATGAATTAAAAAAAAAAAAAAAAAGAGAGAAACAATCCAATGAACCAATGCCATGATGCTTTTCTAATATTTAGCAGACAAAGCTGCTTCAGACTGCAAAACTGTTTCATGGAGATACCTGCTGCCCTGAAAGAGATACATGTATCCATGTAGACCAGTATGCTCTATTACTTAAAAGTTGTCAACCTTATAAGCACTGTATAGACTATGCTGTGCAGGTCTTGTGAGACTTAGGTGCCTAACTAGTCTGGAATTCCAGGCTTTCAACCAGATATCCGATTTCAGCATATGGACATCATAATACTATACTTAAATATCTGCCTTAACACACCACCTTATGTGGTGAATGACACATATGTTCAGACTTTTGTGAACTAGTCTCCCACAAAAATTTCAGCCAGAGAGCTTTGCAGCACTGTATCTCTGATGACTTACAGTAAGGCACAATCAGTTAAAAGGTACGGGTTTTTCTTTGAAGAAACATCCTGGAAAAATCATACTAAGATCTTCTTTAAACGCAGTAATCACACAACTTGCTACAAAAGTAGTACCAGACAAAACACATTTCTGTAACATAGCCTACAGGTCACAGTGGTATTGAATTTGAACAGAGACTATTAGTTGAGGTTTCTTGGTTTGTAAATTATTCATATTTCAATTTTAAGAGATATTTTTTAATGTTATTGAAATCTTCCTGCCATGAAGCAAGTTTCATAGTACTGTAAGTTACTATCCTTGCCTCTCACCTTCATAAGGCCTGAGTTTAAATCTGTCTGAGTCACAAGTAAAATTAGCTTAAAGGGTAAATTAGTCCTTAGTAGGCATTTGTCCATAAAACAAAATTACTATTGTATATAATTTGGCAGTAGAGTGCAATTGTAGAGTACTATTCTCCAAGGAACCAAGAAATGGCATAGAAGAGACACTGCAAAGAAGGTTTACTTTCAGTAATAGTTGGATCAAGCCGATGCAAATGATTTCTCACTTTCATGAGAATCATTATTCAGCAAATTAGTTAACACAATGAAGCTGTCTAAATAAATGACGTGTCAGATCAAATGTCAGGAAAATAATGTTTTACAGTATCATACGATTTTGGACACTGACAGTCTGAGATGCACTTTGATCTTATCTATTTATGATAATAAAGATTTCTCTAAGTACTGATTGTAAGGGAAACCAACACTTTCTGTTTGCTTGTTTGTTTGTTTTGAAGTATGATGATAATTAGAACATAAAACAGGCAAGTTGTAATTAGAGGTTCAAATGAAAACATCAGCAACATCATTCAGCTATAGATAGTTCAATTCAATTAAATAATTTGCTGACTTTCATGTGACCAGCTTTATCTAGCATAATAAAGAAAAAGGGGAAATTAAAAAAAAAAAAAAGAAAGAAAAATTGTCAAATTCATTGGTGTAAATTATTCCATTAGTTGTACTAATAATTCAAAGAATGTGGTAAAAGTCCATTATTGTGTTTCTTATATTTTTGAGACTGTGAGTCACTGATATTCTAACTTAAATATAATCAAGAGAAAGGAAAAAAAATAGCATTTCTGCTTACATAAGCAAATGGATGCTCTTAATTGAACTGAGCATTTTTAGGATAATAGTCTAGTACTTCAGCAGTTCCACAAAATATCTTCCATAAAACTGGTTCATTAGTAGTATAAGAAATATAACGCAGCACAGGAATATAAATTCATACTTGGGCTGGAAACCCCTTTGGAAAAGGCATTCTGTCTTCTTTAATACATACCACTACGTATGCATGTTGCTCCATAAAAAGTATTGACCAAGATCAGACCCTTCATACCTAAGTGAAACTGTAAGGTTTGCTTCACAACTGCTTTTTCTCTGCTCCTTTAAAATGGAGATAAGTCCTGGTGCATATTCATATATACACATACAGATTATACAAATACATAAAATTAAAGCTAATTACTTGAATGAGGAAATATTCCCTTAATGAGGATTTAACAGATTATGTATTTGAAAAGCAACATTTCAAGATCTCAGTCTTTCCCATTGTGTGGCTAAAGATTGTTTTGTTTTGTTTTCAATATTTTTGTTTATTAAACTTTCAAGTAGAAAAAAACCACCACAACAGTATAGTGGAGCATAAAGAAGTAACCACAGACACTGAATAATTAAGAAATCAATAAACAATTCAGCATTTCTTTGATGTTCAAATGACCTTCCTGAATTAGAAGCTGAAGACAGTGTATGCAATAAGAAATCTTTAGCTAGCTAATGTACCAAGTAAATTTGAGTAGGCTGGTAAATTTTGATTTAACTGTCTTAACTGCTTTGATAGGTTAACTCTAAAGATCATTGAATTAGTTAGATATTACTTCAACAAAAGCCAAACAAACCACAGCACGTAGAAAGTAATACACATGCAGAGAAAATATCAGTGAGTTGTGGGAGGCAGGTATAAAAGGACGTCCTGTAATGCTGCTCCTTCTTTCCAAAATCTGTGATATAACCTCCTGCTGCTGAAGACTGAGGTCATGCAAAGCCTAGGGAGAGCCAAGAATACCTTTTTTTTTTGATTAATAGAATTATTGTCTAGTTCAGAGCTCATAAGAACAGCTATAAAAATGGCTGGGCCAAAGGCAGGAAGGAATATGGCAACCCCACCTTTGTCCTGCAGCAAGAACGGACAAGCCATGCCAGAGTGAGTCAGCCAAGCTGGGGTCTGAGAGGGGATCAAACAGAGTTACCAGTGGGGAGGGTGCAAGGGGAGGTTATAGGTTCTTTTTTTCAGCAAACCACAAGACTTTTTATCAAAGGTGCTTTACATGCATCAGTATGCTCTAGATGGATAAATACAACAGTCTGGAAGCTGATTTTTGTAACTGGAGTTAAAAATGTCTGCCTCTACTGAATGAATCTGCTCCTCTCACACCATCTACCTGTTTCAATCTTGTTAGGGTCTGTGAAGCAGCATTTCTGCCTCCTTGCTTATGTATTCCAGACCAAATCCAAACCATCTATTCTTCTGTAGCTGGGCATAGTATTAAAGATATAGCTCAAGAATTCTGAGGCTCTATAAATTGCTGAGTGCCTTTGGCATGTGGACACTCTCGGCTCTTTACAGAACAAATGCAGCTCACCCCAGGAGTATAAATTAAATCACCCCAAATGCTTTGCCATGTGTACAAAGTCCCTCATTCATGTTATGTATCAGCTCTTTAAATGAGTTGCTGCTCCTCATACGCAAAAATAATCTTTCTGAGATGGTGGCAATAGATTTTTCTGAGATAAAGGGTAGCACTGAGAGTCTGTGTTCACCTTTTATCTGCCCCCTTCGTGCCAGTTGTGTTGATGAGGTCTACAAAGCAGCCTGAATTGAAAGCCAGCTTGATAATTTGTATCATGCTCTCTTACCTATCATTATAGTTCATCATTATCTTCTAAAAGATTTTCCATTGCTTCTGAAACAAGTGAAGTCCGCGTTCTCTCTCTCTCTCTCCTTGGGAAGCAGGTACAGCTGTCAGTATGCCAATCTACCCACAACGTGTTCCATTCATTTAGCAGTTTGGAGGAAGAACTAAATGCATTTAACTGTACTTGAGCAAATTTAAGTTTATTTTTATGTTAGTTAAAATCATTAAGAACCTGAGCAATAAATGAGTAAATGGAAAATATCACTAAAAATTTATGTTATATAAAATTAATCATGAAGATTATCAAGATTTTTAAGGATATTACATTTATTTTCAGCTCTAGGAATACTGAAAATTATTCTTTGGTTTTGTT
Source organism: Ceryle rudis (assembly GCA_033439905.1). Lineage (NCBI taxonomy): Eukaryota > Metazoa > Chordata > Aves > Coraciiformes > Cerylidae > Ceryle > Ceryle rudis. The sequence continues at coordinate 9,231 of JAAGNO010010128.1, read as the reverse complement.
TTTGTTTTTTTTTCTTCTCAAGCCAATCAAATATTTTATCACACAGGATGTTTCAGACAATAGAGCAAACAGAGGCAAAATGGATTACATATAATGTACCTGTTTGGCCTAGGAATTCTGAGTATGAGACATGTCTGTGAGTTACTCATTACTGAGAACTCCATAACAGTTCATTGATTATGTAATCAATTTCAATAGAGATCGATTGTATAAGTAATATGCCCCCAAACCTACATGCTATGTACACCTTTTATTCACTGTCTCTTAAAATTAAACAAAATATTAATGTAAGCCATAAATCAAGAACTCAGAAGTCAATAAGAGTTCTCTGCTCATTGCAGAGAAATAGCTAGAAGCCCTTAGAAACCTAACACAAATTTACTTAAGCTTAGAACACTAAGACCATCTTAAAGCTTGCTTAAGAATTATTGCAGTTATTTAAATTCAAGTTCAATGCTGGGGTCATTGGTCTTTTGTGGAAAGATCCTTTAATTCTTATGTTTGTCCCCCAGAAGATGAGAATTTCAGCAACACATCAAAATAAACTTGTGTGTGAGTGGCAAAGTCTCAGTCATGCATCGGATGCAATAACTGGAGAGACATGCCTGTGAAAATTGGCCAGCAGTTACTTCCAACTATTCACAGAATGAAAATCCCAACAGTAGTGCAAGTGCATGAGCTGTGTACTCAGGCAGTCAGTTCATAAACAATCTGCTTTTTTGGCAGTATAAGTGAGAGCATAATAATAATAATAATAATAATTTTTAAAAAGTATAACAAAGCCAGACTACAGTGGAAGATGAGCTTCTGACTTACCAGCATTTGGACAGACCCGTGTAAACATGAATGCTCCAGCCTTTGTTTGGTGTCAGAAATTTCCATCCTTGTCCCTGCCTTATATTTCCACCTTTTGACCACATAATGAGGTTGACTGGAGCAAATTACATTTGACAGAGAATTTTCTCTGACTTCAGAAAATACAGAAGAGGTTACATTATCTGCTGCGACCCTTAGAAATCTTTGCTTCTGGCTTTTGACCTAAACTTTTTATATCACCGTGATGCATTAGGAACACTGATTAATATGAAAATAATGGTACAGGTTAGTACTGCTATTAAGTCAGTTATTGGCTGGTGTTAATTAGATCTGTGATAACATTTTCTACACTGATGAATTCCAAATCCCATGAAACAAATGTCCATGGATTTTGTTAGAGTATGCACAGTTGTCCATTTCTCAAACTTTGATTGCCAAGGCACTCCATCCATATTCTGTCACAGCTCAGCTGTATCCATGTGAACAGACCATTGTTTATCTCTTTCCCAACAAGTGACAGAACATGGAATCTCCAATCCAAATCAAGGTGTTGTGGGGTTTTTTTGATTTTGAGCATGACAGCCAGCCAACCTCCATCTTATTCATATGTCTTTGACCCTTATTTTGCTCACCATTATTATACTGTCTTACATTTCCAGGACAAACACCCAAATCATAGCCTTGTACTGTCCACTTCCACTCAGCTGGTATGGATTGTAAACCAATTCTTACATTGTAATGTTTGTTTTCATTAAAGAACAGAAAAACATGAAGGTGAAGATTTCCACTAAAATTTTCTTTCTTCTCTGAGTCATTGTTCTTCCTACTTCAATTTAGGTGTAAAAGGTTACATAAAGAAATACTGGAAGTCTAGCAATGAAGTTATAAAATGACAGAATCAACCTGCATTTTAAGAAATGAAATAAATAATGATGTAGATTGGTATTAAAAAAATTACCAAAGGTATTGAAGAGCTGCTAATATCTAGTAGTCATTTTTTCACACATTTTTTAATAAATAGGCAAAATTTATATCTAGGTTTTAAGTCTGAACCTGAAAGACCTCAAAGCAAAAGATTAAATAAATAACCCCCCCAGAAGATCCTGAAAAGACAGGCAACTTCCATACAGGATGTATCTTCTTCCTGAATAAATTGTTTAGAGATAGAACAGCAGAAATATCAATATCTATAAAAATGATGTGAATTTTTCAGACATGCCTACTTATATCAGACATTATCTTTCTTAACAGATCTTTGGACTAGGACTTCTGCCATATATCCATGTTGGAATAGCTTGTTTGCCATAAAAGGATTCAAGACAGACATTTCTGTTGTGGTATTTTTCACTTACAGCTCATATGGCATTTAGGTATCCTAAATCTGAACTCTAGTACAACAAGATGACGGACATCTCTTCTTAGGTGGCTCAAAATTTCTAAGAGAAAATAGTTTATTTTCAGTGAACTAAAGGTTCATCCTTAAGTTAAGAATTTTGGCATAATTCACAACCACTTTTAGTCATAAGCCAGGGTTTAAATAATGAGAAGTAAAAGAAAAACATGATCTGTTAATAGCAAAGAAAAACATGATCTGTTAATAGCAAAGAAAAATACTACTTTGCCATCTCTCTTCTTAAAAATGAAGAAAAATTGCAAATTGCTTTCTGGTCTATTCAACAAGCTCATTATAGTCAAGCAGGCAGCAAGAAAGTCTAACAAAATATTATGCCACACACAGACAGAACTTTCATAGAAATCCAAGGGAGGGAAGGGAGAGTGGAAGGACATCACTCATAGTTGTCAGGACTACTGGTTCTTCTGTAAGACTGGAGAACAAAGTAGAGGCAGGAAGCGTTTTTGCTATCAGATATTCATTTTAAAATTCTAGCAAAAAGCAATTCTCATTCACGTCATCTGTTTCTGCTGTGAGAGTGGCTCTGAGAATGCAGCCATGGGGAAGCGTATTTTGATCAAGTCCGTGGCTTTCCTTTACAAAGTGAATGAGATAATGTGTCTGTGGAACAGCACCGTTTAATCAGGTCAGTGGAATTCCATTGAAATGAAGTACAATGCAGCTGCAAGTTAGTATTTCCCTAAAACAGGTGTGCACTTCTCCCTTTGAAATTGTGAACACAGTGCTTGTCCCTGTATCACAAATTAGGCTTCAACAGAACTATGCTCAGCATTGTCTTCTACTTTTTGCCCTTTTGTCACATTTTATTTCTGTGCAAAGATTCATATATGTGCAAAAAAATACCTTTAACTAGCATAACTTGAATTAGTTTTAGGTATTTTTTTACAAAGGAGAAAGCAGGTTGCAAGTTAAATCAACTCCTTACCTCGTTTGCCCTTATAGCTAATTTCACCTTTAGGCCTGAACTTAAAACACAGTAGTGGATTGTGTTATCAAGTAGAAGATCATCAGAAGTAGATATTCAGGGAGAAGGACTGATGGACTGATATTAACCCCTACAAAGGCCAATACTCTGTGCTGCTAGTTAGTAAATGCTGTGTCGTTAGCTAGCTATGTTTCTCCCCTCCTTTTCATGTACACCACATCACAGATTAATTAGCTGTAGCTGATGTAGTTCTGGACAGTATAATGATCACAGAGTGTAGCATACAGCTTCTGGAATTCTGCTGAGGAATAAGAAAGTAGTAGTTACTGAGAGAAAACAGAATAAAATCCAGAGATGTCTACAAGGTTGAACACAATTGGGAAAAAGAAAGGACGATCAGACTATATGTCTTAATCTCTTTTAGGGCTGATTTTTGAGATTCCCTTTTAGGGAACAGAAACAGGATGGACCTTTCAGACGTTATGGGGCTAAAGTAAGGTGATGTGAATACCTCTTCTGCTAACTTGTCTTGTACAAGGGAGTTTCACATGATGTAGCTCTCTGTGTGTGCAGAGAGTGACTTACTGTGCAGCTTGTGATTTCTGCAGTCCTTCAGCTGTGACACACAAGACTAGAGTCAGTGACACAGGATGAAGTTTAGGGCTGCAAAATCAAAGGAGCGGGAACAAGTGTGTACCATTTCTATTGTCATATGAAGAAAAAATAAGTAATTTCTCATCTCTGTGGAATGACAAATACCTTGCAACAGCCTTGCCTGAATTTCAAACCCCCAGCAGCAGAAAATGGTTCTTTACCTAAGAAATTTAACAGTGTGAGAGTTTTATCTTGAGAGACATAAACTCCAGTTGTGCTTCCACTTAAATTTATGTCCAAAAGTTTAGAGATTAATAGAATGGAAAACATGTGTGTCTCAAACTTAAATTAGACAGTTGGCTTTCACAGCTGGGATTTCAGAAAAATCTCCACTCAACAAGCACAGCAATGACATATAACATACTCCTTTACTGGGTCCTCATTAAACAGAAACTTAAAATGAGAAACTATTGCAAAAAAAGTAGGGAAATAAGTCAGTTTTGTGCAGACATTGTAATATGTTTTTTCAATTCCTACTGAGATTCTTGAAAAATAGGGAAGAACACACTCATAGAAAGTATAACATAGCTGAATGGTAGTTTCCTCCTTTCTTTATCATTTTCAGGTGAAAGATAGGGTGGACATTGATGAGATCATCTAGAAAAATAGGTTTATTATAAAGTATTTAGAGCCAAGAAAGTTGATACATTCACTACTACCCATAAAACTATGTTTTAGATAAATGGAAGCATCTATTGAACATATTTTATTAAAAGAAGTGAGGAAGGGAGTGGGAGTGTACTAAAAATGAAATAAATGATCTCTAGTGAAAATCTAGAGTTTGTGACTTTCTTATGGGAGTGTAAGAGCTTAGGAACTTGTATTAGATAGTAGTTGCTTCAGCCCACACGTGTGATCTTAGCCTCATCCAGATACTCCATAAAGGGGGATACTTGAGATACCAGCTCTATATACCCAACAAACCCCCAGGTAATGGCTGTCAGTTTGAAAGCCCTGTTTGCCTTGACAAAGGGTTTAGAAAAGAGTACTTATTTCTTATGAATCTTGTACTGGAATTTTGTACATTAAATTAGCATTATTTCCCAGGGATTTTTAATTTAAGATCTTACATCCTCTGTATTTTTTATTTTATTTTTTATTAGACTCCTTGTTTACTTTGCCTTCACTGCACCTCTGAGGCTCAAATGCTATGACTGTTCTCTGAAGCTTCTCTTGCAGTGTAAATGATTTTATGGCACAAGAGTAAGAATTAACTCAAAATGAAACTCGGAATGAAAAGTATTTCACAGAAGATAACCAAAACATAACAGTAGGAAAGAAAATAGGAAAAATTAAATGTAAAAGGTTTTAGGCTCCAAATCAGCCTTATTCTTGAAAAGCAAGAATGTTTGGTTAAAGAAAGGAACTACTTTTACAACAAAAAGGGATAGATTTATTTAATTGAGCTTCATACAAAAGTTTCAGCTAGTAACTAGTCTCTTGCAGACAATGGTAATACACCATCAACTCTGGAGGGTAATATATCTAGCTTATTTTAAATGCTTATCTCAAGATGAGGTGAACTGTTATCTTTGTGTGAAGATTCTTCTTAATCTATTGTAAAGAAAGTCTAGGAGCCTAGCTCAGATTTAGGTGTCTTTTTTTAAGTGCCTACATTAGGACAGAGAAGTCATGTCTAAGTCATTCAAACATATGTTAATGACAAAATGAAGTGGAAAATATAGGAATGACACTTTAAGAATATGCTTTAGAGAATCATATAGTTTACTGAGCAGATATCTAGACTAAAACACATTGACTCTGAGAATCTAATTCAAAATTCACTGTAATCAGTGAAAAGATCTGAAACAGCACTGTTTTTTGGGGTGGTATCTGGCAGGGTTTTGGTCGTGGGGAGGGCAGTTACTGACATGTCTCCTGAAAGAAGATTCAAGAAGCAACCCCAGTTTGAAGTTGGAACTGCCTCTGGACAAGGCTGAGCCAATTAGCACCTCTGCCATAACATGTTTAAGACAGTAAAATCTGTTTGGTGAGTTTCTTTGTTCTGGGAACTCTTTTTGTCTTGTTAGTTCTTTGTGTTGGAGAGAGGGGTGGGATGTGAGAGGAACAACTCTCAGGTCAGTGAGGAAGGATCAGGGCAGGCAGCAGCCATTCCCCTTCAGCCTGTGATGAGATGGGAGTCTGAGCCCTTGCAGCCATTAGAGATCAACAGTGGCAAAGTATCCTGTCTGTAGCCCATCGAGGAGACAAATATGAGGCAGGGGACTTTTCCCAAAGAAGTCCATGACTCTAAGGGAAACCCATGCTGGAGCAGTGCTGGAAGGATTGCAGCCTGTGACAGACACCTATGATGGTGGGAGACATTCATGGAGGACTGTCTCTCATGGGAGGGAAGCCACATTGCCACAGGGAGGACTGTGAGAAGTTTTCACCCTGAGGAGGAAGAAGCAGTAGAAACAATGTCGAACAGCGTAGGACTGACTGCACCCCCCATTCCCTGCCTCCTTGCACTGCTGTAGGGGAGGAGGTAGAATTGCTGGGCCCAGAATGAAGGAAGGGGCGGGAGGAAGGTGTATTTAAGATTATGTATTTAAGTAACTATCACTGTCGCACCCTGATTCAATTAGTGAATTGGTGGTGAATTTATTGTTTATATTAAATTGATTTTGTTTCCCCAAGTTGAGTCTATATTTTGTTGCGAACATAATTGGTGAGTCCTCCCTGTTTTTTGTCTCAACCCTCAAGCCTTTTATTGCACATCAGAGGAGTGAGTGAGTAGCTTCGTGGTGTTTTGTTGCTGTCTGGATGGGCTGAAACCACAACAGTTATTTTTGGACACACACTGGCTTCAGGTAAATGACTAGCAAAACTTACCTATTTCAAAAGATATTTAGAAACATCTTTTCAACTACCAGTAAGTCACAGCTTAGGTCAGGGTGGCCCCTCAGACCTATAACAGATGCTCTCTATTAACACCCCTCCCTCCCTGAAGGGGAAGAGAAAGGGAATAAGGGAGAGAGACTTAGCAATTAGAAAAGGAAACTAGAACAGCTTTAATGACAATGAAAATAATAATAATAAAAATGGAATGTATACAAATACATACAAAACCAATATTGAACCCAACCCCCATGATGATAATTACATCACTGTCACCACTGATGCTGTGGAGCTGTGATGATGTGAGAGTCCCACACTGAGCCCCACAGCAGATGGGAACACACCAATTGGCATTGAAGGCACAAAGGACAGAGTCCATTATTTAATTATTTAGAAGAACTGAACTGAAAAGTAAAATCACTGAACAGAATTTGTTCAGTTCTCACTCAAACCAGGACACAGTAAAAATTAGTGCTGAGTCTTACTAGACTCCGTCCTTGTCTAAGGACTTGAATTTCTGCCCTTTTCTTCCCTTCTCCTTCGTACTCACAGATAGTCTTATATTCCCTCTTTCGGTCCTCTGCTTTATATATCTTGGCTGTTCCCATTCAAGCACATCAAATCCTGTCTTCTTGCTCATCCCTTTCTTCATTTTTTAAAAAATTCTGGTTTGCTTCTGATTTTTTGTTTGTTTGTTTGTTTCATTTACTAATTTCCAAATCAATTTAGGGGAAACCAAATAATTTTAGCTTGGATTTAGTCCAAAAGTTCCATCATCTCTTAATCACGTAATTCCACTAAGGCCTTTATTTCACTTTTTTATTTGTGCAGTAAAAAGCCTTCACACAGATGTACACACCATGCAGGCAGAGATAGTTTTTTAAATTTCATCACTAGGTTTTTCATTTTAGATATGAAAACAACAGAAACTTCAAATATGTTTTTAAAAGCAAGCTACTTTCAGGACTTATTTTAGTACTCCAGAGCTAATTACATTGCATCCTAAGACCCTTTCCAGTTCAATTTGAGGACAGATTACCGCCCATACAAACACAGACACACACCTTTTCCTCCCTCCAGAAAACAAACCTGCAATGTAATGGGACCAAGTGGGCAAAGAAATCATGGAATGTAATTTATTTCTAGGTGAGAATCCAAAAGACGGGCAAACATATCTAGCAGCTGCACTGCAACAAATCATCTGCTCACTGCAGTACAGCAAGGGAGCTTTTCAAATAACTGCTTCTGGTTTATATATTTCTATAGGAAATCCATGAAACACAAAGCAGTCAATTTCCAATAAAATTCTACTTTACACCATCTCCTTCTCCACTTTTCTGCACATTTTTTTTTCCTATAAGAAAAAGTTGCTAACAGATGACAAACTTGAATTTCCTGTTATTTTTTCAAACAACTGAATTAATTTTGTGATAACAGAGTGAAGAATAACGATTCCTCCTGCACACATGCTCTAGCATATCTGATATTTTTCTGTGTAATGGATTGTTTCCAGTACTCTTAACACATGGGGAGCAAAGGGCAGATGGCCCAGTATGTCACAGTTTCACATAGCAGTAATATGTGCAAGATATATCCATGGAAGTGTATTTTGAATTATTGCTTATTAGATAGATTTTAAGAATGCATATAAGAAATGTAGATTTTCAAATGCAGTAGCAATGCTTAATAAAGTGACCATTCACTGCCCTCTTTATTCACATAAAACCACAGCACTCAAAAATCATGAAATTAAGCTTACCATAAAGATAACAGTTCAACATTTGAGTGTAGCTATCCTAGATTATTTAGCTGTGATCTCCAAAAGACATGTCAAAGAGCAAGAGCTGTAATGTTTCTTTTTGTCTGTCAGCTGCCATATATCACCCAACTTGTTTCACACAGACCAAGGCAATTCTGTCTGAGGTCTGATTTGAAATAACCATCTAGAAAAATATTATTTTATAGTCCATTGTAATACTACTGATATTCAAATAAGAATTTTTGCACTGAATTGTTAGACCTAACCAAGAACAGTTACTGAGATAAAAAACAAAAGTTGGCCAACCTGGTGAAGAAGTCTCAACATGGCCAGCACCTTTTCATTAATTATTGTAACTCTGTTTTGATGGTCTTTACACCATTTTCCTATTTTTTGTCTTGAATGAGCAGTGACTACAAGCTCTCCATGGATTTATTAAATGTGGTACAGTAGGTTTAGTTTATTCAATGAAACATTATGTTGTTGGTTTTTTTTTCTTTTTTATAAAATTACAGTTCCATTCAGATAAAAAGCTTTCACCAGTCTCCTGATATGGGCTCTGTAATTAGTTTAATGTCTCATACCTATTAAACATATAGAAGCCTCCCTCTTAAAGAGTGAATTGATGAGGATAAATAAGAACATTCTTGTCATTTATCTTCATGTAAACCTCCCAAGAGATCAGCGTTCCAAATACTTCAGTTTGCAGCTCCTAACTCAACACTTAAGGTCAGAAACATGGACATGTTTGTATAAAATTCTTTGCAATAGATTACATGTTTTATTAACATATTATTATATATATACATATATAAATATAAC
>JAAGNO010010127.1:0-10096 GCA_033439905.1 Ceryle rudis | reverse complement strand
CTCACCCTTCTCTGGCCACGCTCCAGCCCCTTAATGTTCTGGGAGTGAAGGGCCCAAAACTGACCCCCCGGGATTCAAGGGGCAGCCTCCCCACTCCAGGGGGATGATCTCTGCCCTGATCCTGCTGGTCACACCAGTGCTGACAGAAGCCAGGATGCTGGTGGCCGCCTTGGCCACCTGGGCACACAGTGCCTCATGTCCAGCTGCCTGTCAACCAACCCCCCCAGGTCCTTTTCTGCAAGGCCCTTTCCAGCTGCTCTACCCCAGCCGTGCAGGGAGTTGGTGTGACCCAAGTGCAGGACCCACCTCTTGGGCTTGTTGAACCTCATCGCAGTAGCCTCAGCCCATCAAAAGACTATTTTAAGCCCCTTTAAGTGCCTCTGAAAACCCCTATCTGTTCCTGGTAGGAAGCCAGCAACGTTTAGATGTTCTCTGCAGACTTGTTCCCATAATAAGCTGGGACACTGGCTGGTTTTCCTCTGGGTGAGCCTCAGTGCTTTTCACCTGCTCAATCCTGACCTCGAAGTGCTGGCTCAGAGTATTTCATCAGCAGGAAGCATTCCCTCTCTCCCTCCCCAGGCACGCAAAACTGTAACCTCATTTCCACATTATTTAATTGCTGCTTGATTAGATAGATGGTCCTCAAGGTGCGTCAGCGGCACTCCCGTGCTGCAGTGAGTAGATAGGTTTACTTCCTGTAGTAGGGGGTGGGTGTGTATCTGATCTCTTGGCTTTCTTAGAATGAAAAATTGCAACAAACTACAAGTCAGGTTGGGTTTGTTTTTTCCTCCCCCGGGCCAGTTCTGCCAGTAGATGGCATTCTGAGCACGCTGCCTCCCATCCACTGTCAGAAACACCCAAGCAGTATGTACAAAATGTGTCTTTTGATTTGGAAGGTATTATTTTTCAGTTCCTCTTACTTGATTAAAAATCCCCCAAACTATATATTTTTTTATTTTATTTTATTTTTAGGCTTACGCAGTGTGATTTTTAGTGCTCAGTAATTTCTCAGTCTAGTTTGACAATTCTCTCTCAAACTTCTTTCTGTTACTCTCCCGTGGCTGATAATGACAACGCTGCAAAAGAGAGGAGAGGGCACCGGTGCAAAGGGAAGGGCTGAGGTGCCACAGAAGCAGCTACTCCGAGTTGTACACTGGTGGTGGATGTGGCTGGGGCACAAACTAAGACTCAGCTGATGGTCTGGAAGCTCCTGTTTGATACAATGTAGGAAAGAGATGGTTTTAACTTTTTTTTTTCCCCCCCTACTTGATTTCTTCTGGAGACAACTGGTTTTGTCTCAATAAAAGAAGCCAGAACCTACTTCCCAATTAAATTAAATGGGTGTATTAATGCCTCATCCCACCTCTGTCTTCCAGCTGGAATGGGTCTTTGACTGCTTTGCTTTTACGTTTCTACTCTTCCTTCCTTACTGCCAGCCTTTTATGCCTGTACGCTGTTGGGACTGCTCATATTTTGCTTCGCAACTCTAATCTGAGCTGCTTTTCTCTGTAAAACCTTCTTACACATGAAACCAGAGATAACGACTTTATCCAGAGCGGGTTTGTCCTGGGTTAAGCGATTGCACCTGTTTTTTTCTGAATTTATATTCTGTGACAAGAAATGGGCTAAACCTTGGCACCTCTATCTTTATCTTGTGCCAAATGCAGTATGTTGCAATTTGTTCAGCTCTTTTTGTTGGGCTGTTGTTCTTTGGGTTTTTTTTCTTTCCCCTCTGTGGCTGACACCCACTGCTGTTTGTAATTTCAGCAGCCCTGGCACCACGAGGGTTGATGGCCTTGCAGAAAATAGCGTGAGAGAGCAAAGTTAAGGGACAATATGAATAATCTTAATTGCTTCATTATACAACAGCGCCATTTATGCTCCAGGAGAAATTGTTCTGAAATCACGAACGATCATAAACTTTTCTTTTCTTTTTTTTTTTCTTTTTTCCCTCCCCCACTGAATTTTGTGCAATCCAGAACCTTCTGCAAGTCATGCCCTCCCTACTCACAGATAAAACTTGTTTCTCCTGCAGTTACGATGCGTTGTCTTGACTCAGCGTCTGCCAAGGCACAGTTTGTCACTTCTCTCTGTAGTCAGGTGCAGCAGGATCCTTCCTGTAGTTATTTCACTTTGTCATCAGCAGAGCAGTTAAAAACTTTGGGTCCTTCTGTAATTCCTCCCTTCCCAGGGCCGCTGGACTAGATCAACTTTGATCTTGTTGGCTTCAGCAGCAGCAGGTCTCGGTTCCTCGCGCGCTGGTCCCTAAACAGGAACACGTCATGTGTTTTTCAAGATAGGACTTGTAGCTAAACTCGGATCTGGGTTTGTTCTCCTAAAAAATGAAAGATTCTTGTTTTATTAGGAGGCGTTCTGGGCTAAGTTCCCAGGAACTTGGTGCAAGCAGCCATCTGAAATTGAGATCGTCAATAGCCCTGCAACACCAATGGCATCGCGGCAGCAGATTAAAACCACTTTTCCCACTTCAGCTGTTCTGCCGCTCTGGGGTTGTTGGCAGACTGGTGAAACCAGAGGATTTGGATAGTTTTGAGTTTAATATCAGAAATTATGCCCAGTTTAACTTTATGACCTCTCTCTCCTTCCTCTTCTCCTTCAGGATGCCAGCATCGCTTCGTGCTCACTCTGCACTTGTTGACTGCCAGGGCAGTTGCAGCATTGCACTGATGCAACTTCATTGTGCTGTAGGTGGAATGGCCCTGGGTTATTCTCAAAGAATTATGGACTAGAACCTGGAGTGTCCAAGTTCAGTTGCAGGCTGATGGTCAAATAAATAAGCAGAAACAGGCCCGAACCAAATCATCAGCAACGTGAAGAACAAAACGCTCCCAAAGTCAGCGTGCTGGGCTATGGCCCGCTCTGGAGAAAGTTTTGTAGGCTTAGTTCAAATCTTGGCTGTGGATTTGTACCTTGGATCAAAGTTTTGTTGCAGGCCCTTCTCCAATATAAAGCAAAGAAACGTAAAACAACAAATAGCTAGTGAAATCCAAACACAATCTGCTCTATGTTATGCTACAAAAATGAATGAACTCTGCCTCCCACCCTCTCCCACTGTGACTTGCTGTGAATAAGCACCGCTTAAAAGAAACTATCGCAAGAAGTTCTGCCTCTTTCCAGCAGGAATAACAATTGAGCAAGGAAAAACGCTGACTAGTTTTATCTCTGCTCTTCCAGTTGGGCAGGTACAGGTGAAGAGCAGATGGGGTGTTTTCAGCAGCACTGAAAGGACTCACCCTTAGCACACAACTGAAGCCCAATTATTCACTTATAAGGCTTTTAAAATGTCCTCCATAAGGAGCATCCTATGCCAAATTTGAGACTTTCTTAGATCACCTGAAGCAGTACGGTTGTTGCACCATGGATTTTGAAGGACAGAAGAGGGACAAATCCAGTGGAGGCTCTGAAGATGCTGAGGGGCTGGAGCATCTCTGTGCCCAGCAAAGGCTGAGAGCCCTGGGGCTGTTCAGCTGGGGAAGAGCAGCCTGAGAGGGGAGCTGAGCAATGCTGAGCAAGAGCTAAAGGGCCCTTTAGGGGGCAAGAGGATGGGGCCAGACTCTGGTCAGTGGTGCCCAGTGACAGGACAAGGGACAATGGGCACCAACTGGAACCCAGGAGGTTCCATCTGAGCAGGAGGAGAAAGTTCTTTGGTGTAAGGGTGTCAGAGCCTGTCCCAGGCTTCCCAGAGAGGTTGTGGAGTCTCCTTCTTTGGAGAGATTCCAAACCTGCCTGGACACTGCTTGGGCCACCTCCCCTGGGTGACCCTGCTTGTCATAACAAGATTTAGGAGGTTTGACCATAAGGGCTTTGTGAGTGGGCTGGCAAATACCTGTTGGGTGACAGGTAGGAAAGCTCAACTGTACTTCAGAAATAGACAGTTAGGAGATAAGATAATACCCAAATCCAGCTGTGGTTTTTCTATTTTCTTGGAGTTCTTCTTAAAGCTCCTGGAATGCTGAGTACAGGCGACTGCTGAGGTCCAACCACGGAGATGTGACAAAGCTACAAAGACAGGAAGAGTTTGAAGACACTTCAGGGTAAAAGTTGTAGAAAAGGCGGGGGGTGGGGTATCAATGAGGTCTGCTTAGAAATGCCAACCTTATAAACAAATGAAATCTGCTTTTTCATTTTCAAACATTAAAAAAAAAAACAGTCTATAAAGTTAAAAAGGAATATGTTTAAAATTGACAAAAGACAATATTACAGTGTAAAATTCCACTTTTTCACTGGATTTGTTCAGCAAAGGACTTATCAGTCAAGCACTGCCCCATGCCAGAGGTTTTCTAATAGACCTGAGCTCTCATCTACTTTCCAGCCACCTCTAATTACTCCCTGACCAATGGCGAGTGCACGGCTGCAGAACGAGTGTTTATTTTCTTTCTTGCTTATTTATTAAAACAAAAAGCACAAGACAGAGCGCTTCTACGTGTTGTGAACTCTACAATTGTTAAAGTTTCCGAGAGGTCACAAGGGTCCCAGATAACATTAGCAGCTAAGTGCTATGTTGTCCTTTTGTGTTATCAACAGGAAACATCTTTACCAGCACAGGAACTACAGCTTTGTAATTGGCCTGGTGCAAGAACATGACAGTATTTTCTCATCCTATCAGGACTCGGATATTTTGGGAGCTGGTATATAAAGCTCGCAGCACACAGTGTCTTTTGGCCATTAGGAACAGGTTCATGTCAGAAATCAGTGTGCTTTGCTATTTTAGTAGTTGCTATAGTTGCAGCATGAATGATTTTTCTTGCCCTACGTGGCTCGGGGTGGTATTTTGTTACAGTTCATATGTATATTTTTATTATTCGAGCGCAGATGGACATATTTAAAGTAATTAACATGGTGATATAAGGCTTGTAAAGAAGCCTTTAGCAAATAAACAACGAAGCCATAAATCATATCAATGCAGGCCTTGTTTAGCTTTCATTAAATACTCGCAGACTTCTACGGTGCAAGACTGAGCTCCATCCAAGCAAATTTCAGATTCGCTAGATGATAAAATGTTATATTTGGGCTCTGAAATAAGAAGCGCTCCGTGCGCTGAATGATCGCTGTGTTGAAAGGAACAGCCCTTCTGCCTCATGCAAGTTAATGGCAAAAAAAAGAGTCTAGTAACATCTACAACTAGCATTAGATCAGAGCAAATAGAGCTTAAGTGGAGCTGTAAAGGGCTGAGCTGGAAGGGGGCCAATATTGCAATTAATATTCTGTACAGAATTACACCACTCACTGATTATAGCAAACCTCACCCGGACCATTTGATAAAGCTGGAGTGGGTTTTTTTTCCGTAGCTGTTGTCACTGTTTTGACCCAAAGTAACTGTGTCTACTAAGAAGGAAGAACAACCACAACAAAACCCCAGCACCATGAAAGCCCAAAATTTGGCCTAAGAAGTTCATTGAGAGAAATTCCCATACATGGGGGTGGTTCATTTTAATCCATCAGAATCAAAAGCTTTACACAACCTGTACTGCACCAATCCATGGCTGCTTTTACAGAGTTCCCAAAGTCAGATTTTTTTTTTTTCCTCATTTCCACTCGTTACAATTGTTCTTAAACATCCCTTGACTTAGGAAATTGTCTATATAGTAAATTCTTTGTGTGTGGGATGGGTAAAGGGATCATTTTGTTATTGATAAAACTTTTTTACCATGAGAAAAGTCAGAAGGTTTGTTTTCCATTTTATTCTGTAACACACACACACACAAGAACCCCTTGGCACTTTGCAGGCTCTTCTCAGCACTCGGTTGGTGACAGGAGCTTCATTTGGCACAAAGCATCGTCCCTCGCTGCTGCCGGTCCGCGCTGTCCCAAAACGTCCTGACATCTCCAGGCAGAGCCTGAGCCAAGGAGCTGCAGCTCTCGAACAGCTCTTGATTGCTCTGCAAAATTATGTCCCCAAACTTATCTCCGTGTATTGTGTCAAATACCAAAAATATCAGGGGCTGATGACAACTGGAGTTATTTCCCTGACTGACGCTGCGCATAGTTGGGACATTGGAAGAGCTTTTCTTTTTTTTCCTTTTCCCTCCCTCTTGCTCACTCTTGCAACTTGCTGGTGGAGGTGGTGGGAAAGGAGGGAACGTTTTGGTCTTCCTGAGTCAAGCGTGTGAGTGACCAAGCTCTCCAAGGCAGCACTGTTGAAGCAGCTTTCTTTTTTCCAAGCAGCCTTTTGTGACAGTATAGCCAGAGGGGTTTAGATTAATGAAGTGAAATTTTTCTGTAGCAAACACAAGATTTTTTTATTTTATTTTATTTTTTTATTGGGTTAAGAACGTGAATTCAGCAGAGAAAAGAAACAGCAGCTGCGATGGCTGGAAGTTAAAGCTGAGCAAAGCTGAGTTAGAAAAGAAGCGTTTGCTTCCAGCAGCGTGCGTGTCTTTGTGTGCGTGTCTTTGCTGCTGGAAGAACTGATACAAGGGAGGAGGGCTCAGAGGTCCTTGTGTGAAGCCGCAGTTATCTTCTCCAAAAGGTGCACCTTCTCCAAAAGCTGCTGTCCCAGAGCTGCTGCAGCTCATGTCCATGGGCATGGAGTGAACTCCCTGCTGTGCACCATTAAAGGTGATGCTGGGAAAGACCGTATTGGTCCCTCACCTCCAAAACTTCAGAGTAATCCTTCCTAAAAGTTTCTTTTTCCCCTGCTGAGCTCATCAAAGCTCCTGCCCTCGCAACAAGCCACACACCTCCACACTCAATTTAAATTTCCTGCAGGTGCCATGGGACATCCCCGGCTGAGAGCGGGGTATGCTGTGCTGAGTCAAAGCACCGTGCGGTGGGAGGCTGGTGCCCGGGTGCCTCCGTGGGCAGCCCCGCGGCAGGATTACGGCTGCTCTCGGAGAACTTCTCACCCACGTTTCCTGCACAAATCCTGGGTGAGAGTGGCAGTCGTGAGAGAGCACGGGGGAAGCCAGTGGCGTGGGAAGGCATGACGCTGCATGGGATGTCCCATCTTGACTCATTGGTACCAAATATGCCCTGTTCCCTGCCCTCCATCCGCATCCACAGCCCATTGCTGCAAATACTGCCGCTTTTTTTAGGGCTGGTTACCAGGTATTTTCCCCTTCCCCGCCCCTTCCAGGACACTGGTTACCTTTGCCATATGGGTTAAAAGCAGTTGGCTTCTTACTTGCATGGGAGGTGCTGGCCTCACATCTTCTGGCTTCTGACCATCTCCTCTCCCCATACCCCATAGCCAGAGTGAGAGAGACTATAAAAGTTGCAGCTGCTTTTCCCTGCACCCATAGCAGGGTTCTGAAGGGAAGCTCTTGGAGTGCCTTTTGATGGGCCAGCATTTAATTCTGCCCCATGCCAGATCCCATCAGCTACAGCCTTTACTCCAGAGCCATTAAAAACCTCCACAAACAGAGGAAAGGTTTCAGGACCATATCATGGACATGGGGCCATCTCAGGGTACAGGAAAAATTAGCAGGTCTCGGTCACAACAGATTTCCTCCGAGATCTTACTGCTGCTCTCCATGGCTGCCCATGTGCTGCAGAAGGTTATTTGCGCAGCAGGGCACTGCACCGAGCCCATGTCCTACAAAGAAGAGTTTAAAGGACTTGGGAACGAGGCACGACCGAGCTGTGCCAAGCAAAAGTTTGTGTTTTGGTGGAGCCTGGCAAAAGCGGTTGCTGTTAACTGGAGTTACCAGTGAGGTGTCAGTGCTTTCTATGAAGGAAGCATGAACACGGCTGCACTTTGCTCACCAGAAGGGTGAGGCACCCTCCTTATATTTAGCAAACCAAACCTTCTGCAGGGCATTGAGAGGCTGCAAAGCACCAAGTTTGTAGCACCCTCAGGGTGGAGAAGCATCTGGGGCTGTGATTCTTTGCCTTTTTTTTTTTTTTTTTTTTGTGTGTGGCTCTGTCACTGTTTTTATCTTGGTCTACAAGAGGAGAAGGATGGCTGTAGCTAATTCCCACGGGCTTGCAGAGCATCAATGAAATAAACCAGGAAAACTCCTTAGAGAAAGGCAGAGAATTATTGTTATCAATGTGGCTGAAAGTGAAAAGGCTGAAGAAGCCTTTGGCCCACATGGGGAGGAGAACATCTTCTTGTTTTTTCTGAGACTATTGAAAAGAAACAACCAGCTGCTTTTCATTTTCTGCCGTGGCTTCAGCAAGGGTCAGTGATGGGGCTCAGCTGTCACCGGGCTGCATGAGGCTGAGCTGGGGCTACTGGTGACACGAGCAAGAGCAGACAACTGATGGACCCAAGAGCAAGGAGAGGGGCTGGGGCAAAGTGGTGGGAAAATGTCCTGAATATTAATTTTTATTAAAAAAAAACCAAACCAAACCAAACCCAAACCACAAATTCAACTTGTTTTAAAGCCAAGTTACCTTTTAGACATTGTTAGAATGAAAGCAACTGGGTGCCTATTAATTCCCACTCCCATACGGGGCATTGAACCTCTGTTTGCACTGACAAAGAGCCAGCACCGGGCATGGTGCAAAGAATAAACCAACTTTTGCTATTATTCTGTAGAAAAAACCAAAACACACTCTTACAGTCTTCTGTACCTTTGGGCAAAACAGATTATTTTAACTTTGGACATCATTCACGAAATGCTACGCCACAAGTTTGGTCTGAAGGAAACCACACACGATTTGACTCTTTTTATCTTGTATCAGCGGCGGAGAGCTCAGTGCGGTTACAGTTCTCCTCATTTCTGAGAAGAGAGGATCATATTTAATCATTGTGTCAGTTGGCACAAACACCGTGTTTGTAGTGAAACGCTAAAAAACAGCACGTTTATCTTTCCCTTGATCAAGATCTGTACGATAGAAGCTCTTAACGTTAAAACTCATCAGTAATGAAACACTTGAAGGGCTCAGCTCCCCAGCTTGTTTACTGCAGCTTATTTTAAAGAATGGTCTGACCTCTCCTGCCTAATATAACAAATACAATATCAGTAATCTCCACCCAAGGGCATTCATTCCTTGGCAGACTTCACTTTGGCTCTAAGATATTATTCCTGGACTTTTTTTTTTTTTTTTTGCAGGGGAGGGGGGGATGACAACGACTGAATTGCTTCACCGAGCAGCACATTTCAAAATCCAGAGTGCCTATAGGGGTTGCCTCACAGCACGTCCCTACCAGCTGCACAAGCAGAGAAGCCAAGAAGTAATTTGGAAAAAGAAAGAGAGTTTGAAGGCCGGGGAGAGCACCGTGATTCCCCATCTGGCCCACACCAGAGGGGCCAGAGAATTGCACCCGCTGTTTCCTGCAGCGAGCCCGTCACGGCTGCTCGGGGCACTGCAAATCTCAGAGATGCACTATTGCATACGGCAGGATTACATCACCCGCTACTTGAACAGCCTGAGTATTGACCTGCCCTGATTATTTGACTGGCACTGCACAGGGGAGCTTCCCCTGCTCCACGTAGTGAACGGGCGGTAAAGAGAAATTTAGCCCTTGCTCTAAAGAGCTCACTGATCACCCACGTCTCAAGCTAGCTGGGTTTTAACCTCTTCTGTCGAGCCAGTGTCTGTACTAATCATAGGGTTGGAAGGGACCTTAAAGATCATCCAGTTCCAACCCCCCTGCCATGGGCAGGGGCATCTCTCACTAGAGCAGGTTGCTCAGAGCTTCATCCAGCCTGGCCTTAAAAACTTCCAGGGATGGGGCTTCCACCACCTCTCTGGGCAACCTGGTCCAGTGTCACCTTGCACAGTGACAGCACAGGCTGAGAGCTCAAGGAGACAGGCAATGCCACTGGTGAGATGTAATGAGTTTTGTCTGTGCTCAGACTGCAGTTTCAAAGATGACAATAAGAATTACCTTTCTACAGAAAGGGTGATTTGAGCTCTCAGAAAACCAACAGGAGGAGGTGACAATGCTGAGGTCTCCTGGCCTGACACCCAGGCACTGCAGGGACATGGGCTGTCATGTTCTTCTCCAGGAGCAGCCTCTGCAGAGAGGTTGTGGAGTCTCCTTCTCCGGAGATTTTCCAAACATGTCTGGATGCATTTCATAGAATCACAGAATGGCAGGGGTTGGAAGTGACCTCTGGAGATCATCGAGTCCAACCCCCCTGCCAGAGCAGGGTCACCCAGGGCAGCCCACACAGGAACAGATCCA
>JAAGNO010010126.1:5664-49596 GCA_033439905.1 Ceryle rudis | reverse complement strand
CACGTGAAAAATCACACCAAATAATGTAAAAACCACATGCCCAAAATAAATTCAAATAGAAAAGGTTAGGAAAAGAGCCAGGGGTGGCAGGGGAAGGGACGGAGCCAGCCCGCAGCCCTCTGGGGTGGGGGTGCTGCCCTTCGGGGAGGCCTCGGCCGGCTGGAGAAACGCGCAGGGGAACCCCTGGAAGTCTCCCAAAGGGCGGTGGGATCCTCTGTCCCGGGGGGGGAACAGCCCCGGGTGCCACGCACCGGGGAGGGCAGCGCAGCAGAGAAGGGACTTGGGGTCCTCTGTGAGCCGTTGATGAGCCTTGGCCACGAAGAAGGTCACCCCCATCCCAGGCTGCGTGAGGAAGAGCACTGATGTGTGAAGAGAGGTGATCTTCCCTCAGCACTGGGAAGGCCGGATCGGGGGTGAGCTGTGAGCTCCTCAGCACATGGGCTTACTGAAGGAGGTCCACGAAGTGAAGGGCCAGAAGGATGATTGAGAGATTGGGACGTGTGACAAGAAAGGGGAGGCTGAGAGGGCTGGGACTGCAGCCCGGAGAAGAGGAGTCTCAGGAGGATCTTTTCCATGTATATAAACACCTGATAGGGGGGTGTAAAGAAGTCGGAGCCAAATCCTTCTTGATAGTGACTCCTGACAGTACAAGAGGCAATGGGCACAAGTTGAAATATGAGGAATTCAGTTGGCTTAAACATAAGAAGAACCTTTTCTACCGAGGGGATGACCAGGTTCTGGAACAAGCAGCCAGGCAGGTCGTGGGGTCTCCAACCTGACTGAGCAAGGACCTGAGCAGCCCGTGTAAGTGACCCTGTGGTAAGCAGGGTATTGGTGTAGAAGGTCTCCAGAGGTCCCTCACAGCCTCTGCTGTGCTGTGACTCCATTCCCTTGGGCTTTGGGCTGTGGGTACCTTCCCATTTTCTTATCCTTGATCAGATATTCAGGTCCCTGGTTCTTAACTCCCCCAGCTGTTCTGGAGAATGAATATGTATTGGAATCACTCTACTCACTCTTAAAATTGGATCAATTTGCTATAAAAGTCTCTTGGCAGCTTTGAATAGGCACTAACTGCTTTTTAAAAGTGGAAAAAGCTCAAACAAGCCAATCCTACAAAACAGGGGAATCCTTCTCTTTGCTCTCAGACTTTCCCTGTTGAATCAGAAGCTGGAGATGATACATTCCGTTATTGAGATGAGGTTTTGTTTCTAGTTCACTTGCATGATTCAGCATTTTGGTTGTCAGTAGTTTTCTGGTAACATGCAGCAGGACTAAATCAAGTTTCAGTTACTGAGGTAAGCTCACATCTGGAGCCAGTGGTGGGTGAGGTGAGCAGCTGAGGGTATTTATTTATCCAGTTGATGTTAGTCCTAAGGGAAGTTCTGGTACTCGTTGGACTAGCTGGCTTAAACTGTATGGACATGCTTCTGAGAAGGATATTGAAGATCTATCTGAACCATTGCACAGAAAAAGAAGAAAATTCCCAAGCTCCTGCTGTATATTTTCCCAGTGTTCTTTTTTTTATCCTTTATCTTCTTTTAAAAAATCAAATACTTATTCGCATTAGATTTTTTTAATTATTATTTTGAACAGCAGGAGACATTAATTTGAAAGAATTTCTGTTTTTACTCTTTTTTTTCTCTGTTTTCTCTTAGTTACTTAGTTACTCTTAGTTAATATTTCATAATTTTCATAGCAAAGTGAGTGTTTTGATACATGCTGCTACCCACGATTCCCCCTTGCAAGGGACATATTTATTTGGGTTGCGTTGTGATACCCAAGGCAGAAGTGTATTCTCCCAGTTCAATTAAACTTCTATCATTTAGGCACGGAAGGTCCTGGTGTCAGTATCTCGGAGGAGAGACAGAGTCCTGCTGAGAGCAGTAGCATTACCGTCATCTATAATCCTTATGCTTCCCTTTCTATTGAACAACAAAGACAAAAGCTGCCTGTTTTTAAGGTACAGAAGTTCTGGTTTGTATCTTAAATCTGTCATATGATGTCTGGCTCTTCTGTCCTTCTCTGAAAGAGCAATATAGAATCACTTTCCAAGGTGAAATAATAATTTCACGACCTCGATGTCTTTATTTGCTGAAATTGATTGTTCTGTTTGACAACGTTACTGTCAGTTTTACAGGGTTTGTAGATTTATGTTATTTACTGTGAAGTTACATATGTAAAGTATAGATTTTAAAGGACTGTGTAGCTTTTAACAGTAGACTTCATGTAAAAAGAATTTAATGTACCTAATAGATATGTAAATATTGAGATGTAATTCTTTTTTTTTTGTACACATCTGGTTTTGATACTTAAATGTTGTCTTCTCTTTCAGCTAAGAAATCACATACTTTATCTGGTGGAGAATTACCAAACTCTGGTGATTGTCGGGGAAACAGGCTGTGGGAAATCAACACAGATTCCACAGGTAAGTGGCTGTTTAACTTGGTAAAATGGGGTATTGCTTCAGGGAATTCCTTCCTTACATGAAATGAGCAGCCCAGAACTGCTCTGTGAGAAGAATTCACCCATGCACATGACCAAAAAAGGAGAGAAATATAAGGAGAAAATAGCAGGAGCTGGTATACATGTAATATAAAGCCTTCTTCCACTGCAGGAAAGGGCCACACACAAGGAAGTTTATGCTGGTACAAACAGTAATCACTGTGCTGTAGTAGGTGTTTATTACTCTATCAAAATCACATTTAAAATTCGGTTGAGAATATGTTTTTAAGAAGGATAAAACATACACTTTTTTTGAGTTTTCCTACTGGAAATGTTGTGGGTTTTTTGTGGATTTGTAAAATATTCTCTTTTGTGACAGGAATGAGAAAAGTCTGAGAATGTCTCAAAGTTACTTCTTGATTTTTAACTTGAAAAATTGCAGGCTACTGATGAATGTCATCTGCTTCACTGGGAGCACAGGGCTTGTGCTGCTTGGCTTTTTTTTTATCTTGAAGGGGTTATAAAATAAAGAAGGGGAAAAAAAATGAAGTAGTTAAAAAAATATTAATACTTGAGACCCAATGAACTGCTCCTAGATGCTTTCTGAAAACACACGTGCTTAGGAAGTAGGTCTCAGACTATATTACTTTCAAGGTGTGATCAGTAATGCACAAAATCTCTAAGTACTTGATTTGCCTGAGGTCATGTTGGCATCAGAACCAAGAAAAAGCACCTAGTGTGGAGAACTAAGGCCTTGCTGTAATCACAGTGCGACCGATTCATTTCTTACCCTCACTGTCTGTTTGCAGTACCTGGCAGAAGCTGGCTGGACAGCCGAAGGAAGAGTTGTTGGAGTGACGCAGCCTCGTCGGGTTGCTGCTGTTTCAGTGAGTTTCTCCATGTCCATATATTCCCAGTTTGTTGTCTTTATAACCTCCAGTTTATTAGCGGATTTTGCTGAATAGCAGGAATCACAACTGCATGAGCTCCTGAATGAACAGAGATTTCTGCTTATCTCCCTCACAGAATTGCTGGTACCATACGCAGAATCCAACCTGATTAGGAGGTCTTGCCAAAGCTTCCAAGTTCAGCATTGCAGCTGTAAAAGCTTTGAAATAAAATTGAGTGGTATCAGCAGAACTGTGTGTGGAAGGTAGGGCTCTGCAGGGTTGAGCTATGATTGACTCTGGACTAGAACTGTGCTTGTGTGACCCTTAACTTCTTTCACAAAGTAAGGTAGTGACGTAAGTCTGCGAAAGGAGAATAGCCAGTGGGAGAAAGAGGAGTGTATCTCTTCCTGGCAAGTCATACCTAGCTTTCTTGAATTGTTTTGTGTGTGTGTGGTTTTTGTTTGTTTGGTTTTGTTCAGTTGGTGTTTCTTTCTTTCTTTTTTTTTTTTTCATTGTTTTCCCTTGTATAAGAGTGTTGGGAAAAAGATAAAACAAATTTATTGTGATAAATCTTGTCTAGGAGAGCATAATGTCAGCTAGGTATACTATGAGAAGAGGAAGAGGAGATGCTGAGGGCAAACAACTTGTACTTTGTGGTAACAATCTACGTGGAAAGCCTCCAGTGCTCCACAACACTGCCTTGGTGGGCTGAAGTTTCTGCTGCAGCATTGTTGCATCTGTTGTTGCTAACTGCCTGGATTGTATGGCTGTTGCAGGGAGATGAGAGAGAGAGTTGATTGAACTGAAAGTAATCTTTTAATCAGTGTGCTTATTTGCATTCCCATTGAAGTATGGGGGCTGTCAGAAGTGAGGAGAGGTCGTTGCAGAGGCATAGTTTAGAAATTCCTGAACTTCTGCTGGCATTCCTCAGACTATTATCCTGAATGCTTGGGCTGAAAGTGATGGAGTGATAAGATTCCAAGTGAAATCATGAATCCACTGCCTATCAGTAGGGTTTAGAATGTCACTCAAGTGAGTAAAAGTAGCTTGCTCTTGGAATTCTACTCGGAATAATGTATATAATGTGGAGTTTTATTGTGTCTTTAGCTGTTCGGTGTCTTTGTAGCTTGCTGAAAGCATGGCCTGATAACACCTCGCATTCTGTAGAGTGAGCCTGAATAACTCAAGATTTTTAGATAAAGAAACTATTGGCTTAAAACTGGCTGAGGGTTGTCCAAAAATCGTTCCTTGCTTTATTTTTTTTCTGCCAGTTCTCTGTCTCTTTTCTGCATAGAAGATTCTGTATTATGAAAAGTACAGTAGCATCTTTACTTAAAGGTCTGAGTAATTTCAGGGACAGTGCAGCTTCACTGGGGACTTTTTTCTGCATTCCATGTACCTGTACTCCTCCCTTTTTGCATGCCAACTCTGTTCTAAAGTTGCACTCCCACAATCGCCAGTAGGTCCTTCCCAGCATGGTGGATGGCTGAGCCTTTGTAGGTCTGTCAGAGTTCATATGACAGAAAGGTGCCTCTCTAGCTTTCCCGAGTAGAAGCAGTGTGAAACACCTTGGTTAAATTACACTAAACCATTTTGAAAATATTTACCACTCGTATGGTCAATATGCACTGTTATGTCAAAGAGGATTTTGTGTTTGGAAGCACTACTTCTGTTGCTGCTTTCATAGAATCATCGAATGTTTTGGGTTGAAAGGGCCCTTTTAAAACTCATCCAGTCCAACCTCCCCGCAGGGAGCAGGGACATCTGCAACTAGAGCAGGTTGCTCAGAGCCCCATCCAACTTGGCCTGGAATGTTTCCAGGGATGGGGCAGCGACCACCTCTCTGGGCAGCCTGGGCCAGGCTCTCAGCACCCTCCATATAAAGAAATTTCTTTTTTATATCCAGTGTAAATCTCTCCTCTTTCAGGTTAGAACTGTCACCCCTTTTCCTGTCGCAACAGGTCCTGCTAAAAAGTCTGTCCCTGTCTTTCTGACAGGTCCCTTCCAGTACTGAAAGTCTGCAGTAAGGTCTCCCCAGAGCCTTCACTTATCCAGGCTGAACAAACCCAACTCTCTCAGCCTGGCCTCCCAGCAGAGAGGTTCCAGCCCTCAGATCATTTTTGATGTCAGTTTTCTATGGACAAAATAACAATACAATGAAGTTGTGTGCCATGAGTGGTCTCCTGTTGAGAAGTTTCTCTCTTCTCAGGTTGCAGGCCGAGTTGCTGATGAAAGAGGTGCAGTGTTGGGGCATGAAGTTGGATATTGTATTCGGTTTGATGACTGCACGGATCCACAGGCTACAAGAATTAAGGTGAAACATGAACGGTGTGTGGTTACTCTGAAAGGGTTAGCTGAAACTATTTGAGTACTTCTGCAAAATTCATGAGAACCTTGTGATACCCAGTAAAGAGAATAGATAAGATTTCACTTTCCCAGGTGGGTACCCTGAAAGGGTGTTTGAAATGACTGTGGCTATCCAGATCTTAATAGAATGGGTACATGTTCTACTCTGCTAGCTGGGCAGCCAGCATTTCAAAACTGAAGGAGATTTTCAAGGTAGCTATGGCCAGGTGTTGGAACAGTGCTAGTGTGACCTGATGCAGCACTCAAAGTCACAGTGAAAGACTGCAGTGAATCACAGCTGAAGTATCCTCACCACCCTAAAAATAATGTTAATTGAAAGCACAGCTAAACCCTAAGATGAGTAGGCTGAGAGTGATTTGATGTGGATTAAATAGCAGAAGCTTTGCAGCTGTTCTTGAGTGGCATGAGCAATATCAGTGGTGCTTGTGTTGGTACAGATGAGAATTTCCTTTAGTCGTGCTGGAGTAGCAGTGGTGATGAATGAGACAATTTACTTTTTGATTATTTTTTTCTGAACCTAATAGCCCTTTTAAAGTGAAAGAAATTGAGATGTTTGTTCATTAAATGCAGCTTAAAACTTCCCTTTTTCTGAGTGCGCTGATTAACCATTTGGGATTGGAAATCTGAAGATTTTTTTTACCTTGCACACCAGTCAAACTACTGTTTGGTGACTACATAAAGCTGGTGGGTTTCCACTGGCTAGTGGGGAGAAACTATTAAATCAACATTTCAACCAAATGCAACATTTTAAGGTTTGTGTGCTGGTCAGAAGTGTGTGATCAATATTAAGTAGCCTACTTTGAGAGGGTCGAGACTGGATTGACACACAGGGTGTTATTGGTAGAGCAGATTTAGCCATGTTACAGACACAGGAGTGAAGAAACGTTTGTTGCCACGTTCCAGTGCTGCCAATCTGTTACTTTTTTTCTATACAAAAATAACTTCTTTTTAAAAATTCAGTACTGATTAAAAAGCAATCACTCTGCTTATCTCTGGGTTTGCACTCTGAAATACCTGTTTGGCTTCCATAGCTGAAAACTGATCAATTTAATAGATCATTAGAAAATTAAAGGCAAGGAAAAATTCAGGCAAAAGCTCAAAAGTCATCTTTAAAAATCACACAGGTAATCAAGACTACCTGATAGGGTTGTTTTTACATTTTTCTTTGCATTTGTTTTTAGTTTCTCACTGATGGTATGCTGGTGAGGGAGATGATGGCTGATCCTTTATTAACAAGATACAGGTAAGGAAACATGGAATAAACACTTGCCGAAATGTAGTTTGGTAAACAACTGCATTTTTTTGGACTAAGTGTGCTTATTATAAATTAAATACCAAAAGATGTAAAAATTGTTTGGGGGTTTTGACTTCTTTATGTTATAAAGACCATTAGAGATCTATCAGCTGATCATTGGAACACCAAACCCTGCAGGATTTGGTGCTGTGGTTGTAGAACAAAAGCTAAGTGGGCCTCATAAGCCGGAATTGTTTTATTTACTTGTTTTAAATGCACTTCTACTTTCTGATGCTAATCAAATAATAATAAGTAAAAAAAAAAAAAAGTCAACAACAAATGCAAGCTATTCTACTATCCAGAAAACCTATGCAGTACAGTAGAGACAGCCCTTTTTTCTTTTAGCCCTCTCCAAAAGCTAGCCTGAATAAAGACGAGTGTGTATGGACCACATAGGGTTAGCTACATTTTTCTCCCTGATTCATCACTGTGCTTTTTTTAACTTCTGCAGTGTTCTAAGTGGCTGTAAACAGTGATCGCCCAGCAGCAGATTTCAAATGATATTTCTAGAAGACAGGAAGACACTGATTTTAGTGTCAGTCAAACCATTTCTGAAATCTTATCTTTCTGCTTTATTCGCAGTGTCCTCATGCTGGATGAAGCCCATGAAAGGACTCTTTATACAGATATTGCCATTGGCTTACTTAAAAAGGTTATATTTTAATGTTTTCTGTAATCCTTTTAATTTCCATTCTTTCTATTAAAACTCTGATCCTGATGGCTGATTAGTGAACCTATTTGCCAGAGGGTGATTTCTAGTTCCTCGGTTATCCTACAGCCTATTGTACATATCCAACTATTTACTGTAGACATCTGACACTCAGGATCCTCTGTTTCCTTCCCCTGATGATGAAACATCTTCTTATATGATATAAGCAAAAAGGTAGTCTTCATTTTGCTGCTGATCACGTGAAGTGATCTGACTGGGGGTTGTTGTTGACTTTCAACCTAAAGATCTGACTCCCACCAGAAATTGAGAATAAGCCTTAATGATTACAGACTGAATGCCCTTAAGATGAATATATAATGCTCCAAGGAGTCATCAGGTCATTACACCTCTGGGGTGATGTGGGTGCTTCACTTCATCAGCAGTCTCGTAGCTTCTAAATATTTTTAAAGAGAAGCTACTGGTGATCTGGATGCTCAAGAACTTGGTTCTAGCTTTATAGTTCAGAAAACAGTGTTTACTCTGGATGTTCTTGGTCTCTATCCTAGGTTCAAAAGAAGCGTGGGGATCTTCGACTGATTGTGGCTTCAGCCACCTTGGATGCAGAGGTATAGCTCACAGATTTGGGTTGAAATCAAGTGACCTTACGTGGCAGCTCCCTTTCTATTTATACATAGCTTATCAGTTGTGCTCCTTGCTTCTTGTGAGGCCTTACTGCTCTTTGAGTGGTGGCGAAGAGAGGGACAAGTGCAGGAAAAAAATCTGCTGTAGTTAGGTCGCTGTGTTTGGTTTTCGTTTTGTGTTAGCAAACAGTTTTGGAAGGGAATTTAAATATTGATCGGCTTTTCATTTATTGATGCCTTTTTTTCCCCCCTCTTGTTGGTAGTTTTATATAAAAAGATGTTCTCTTGGCTTAATCTAGGCTATTGAGAGACATTGGTTTAGATCTGTTTGGATGATAGCAATAATTTGAGACAACCATAGACCAGTGAAAATAAGCGATAAATGAGTAGATTTAATTTTGGTGACATCTTGCTAGTTCTCTGATTGACTTGTGGCCTGTGGAAACTTATGTAACATACTTAAAATGTCACTGATTTAATTTTGAACAGAAGAAATGCTCTCCTTGATCAGAGCAGCATTTCACCCAGCCCAGTGTTCTGTCTGTAGCAGCAGCAGTAGGAGATTCTGTTTAAGGAGAGCATATGAGCCTGTCCACCTGCTGTGGGCCTGTTCTCTTTGAGCTGCCTCAGCATCTGCACTGGTTGTAATCGAGATCTTAGGCAGTACATTCCTGCTGTTTCCTTCTAGTATGTGTTTATGGACCTGCTGCTTGTTAATTTGTCTCTGAACCTGCTTGATGAAGCTGTAAGTCTCCAGGACATCATGTGAGAGCAGTTTTCAGAAGCTTGCCACCTGCTATGTAATGAAGTGCTTTATTTCACTTCTTTGCAACCTGCTATTTTCATCAAAGACCTCCTAGTTCTAGTAGTGTGCGTTTTGGTTTTTAAAGCAAACAAATAATAATAAAAAAAAAAAAGCCAAGAACCAGTTTTACATTAACTTTCACCTTTGGTTCTGTAAACCTCTGCTGTGTGTCTCCTCAATCTTCTGCTCCCTGAGCAGAGCCCTGGCCTTTTCAGCCTCCCCTCATAAAGCAGCTGCTCCATCTCCTTCATCATATTCACTGCTTTTTCTCTACACTTTTCCTGCCTCCACTTTGTCCTTCATGAGACGTGGTGGTGAGAGCTTGTGTGTACCACTGAACGTGGAGGTGTCCTGAGATTTCCTTTAGTGCAAATACCATAGGCCATCACTCTTGATAGCAAGCTGTGCTTTGGTAGTATTCTGTACCTTATATTAGATAACTTTGTAATACTTTGCCTTTGCAAAACTGTAACCACCAGAAATCATACATTTCAAATGGTTTAACTTCTTTTTACATTAACTGTAATAGGAGCAGAATGATTAATATGACTAAAGCTTTGTTTAAATAGAGAAAATTTATGGCGTATCTATAATGGTCATAAAAGTTGAGGTGGATTATTTGGGTTCTTAATGTTCATTCTGTTGCTATTATGTATTTAAAATACTTCATGGCAATAAATCTAAATTTATGAAGGTGTCTTGCAAAGGATTAATTAAAAACTTACATAAATCGGCCTACCTTGGCTTTTTATAAAGTGAGATCTCGGTGTTCAGTAAGAACTGTAAAATTTACTAGCTCATCCCAAAATAGATGAGAATATGCAAGTCTAGCCCAAAACTTTTAGGACAAATCATTTCTAAGTTCTTCTTAGCTTTGACTTTCCTTCTGCTGTAGATCCAATAAAAAGTTTATAGGTCTGCTTTTTCCAACTGTGTCAGCTGATCTAATTAATTTTATTACCTCTTCGCTCTTTGCTTCTCAAAGTAATAAACATACAAGACTGCGTTTGTGTTCAGTGCCTGAACCCAGACAGAACAGAAGGCAACAAAATCAAACTTTAATGTTTTTAAATTGGCACTGTCAAATTATAAAGAAAACATCCAAACAGTAGTAATATAACTTCTTCATGTTTTCAGGTTTCTTAACTCTCTGGAGTATCAAACTTAAAGTGTTTGTTTTTATTTTGATGTAGAAGTTCAGGGATTTCTTTAATCTAAATGACACCGGTGACCCCAGCAAAGATACCAGTGTGATCCTCACTGTCGAGGGGAGAACGTTTCCAGTGGACATCTTTTACATACAGAGGTGTGTTCCTGTTTATCTCGTCAGTGGTGATTAGGAGAGTGTGCAACTGTGCTATCATTTTGTCTAGGTGAGAGCTCAGAAATTCCCAGACTGAAGATAAGGAGTTGTAACAGTCAGTGTGGGAAACACTGAGATACTGCTTACAGCAGCAGGCATGTTTTTGAGCTCACTGTAGTCTAAAGGAAACAAATTCATTGCTGATGGCTGATTCCCAAGGACACATCGTGAACTAAGTGTGGTATGGCTGATGTATAGTGTCCAAAAGCCAGCTCTCTGTTTGTTCCTTACAGACCTGAGGAGTCTGTACCTGGTTTTCTGTTAACATCTCTCCTGTTTTTTCTCCCCGTAGTCCTGTTCCAGACTACATAAAATCAACTGTGGAAACTGCAATGAAAATTCACCAGATGGAGAATGATGGTGATATACTGGCATTTTTAACTGGCCAGGTATAGACAGAAGTATTTAACTTTTTTTTTTTGCTTTACGGTGCTGCACTGTGGACTTTGCAAAGCTGCCTCCATCTCCTGCTTTCCTTAGCTGTGCTTTCTTTAATCTCATTAACCATGACAAATATTTCTGCATTGATGGGAACAGAATTAGGCCAGTCCAAAAGACTTTTAGAAAATGTATTTGTGGTCTGGATTTATCAAAGCTGCTGATGGATTGTAGTTTTTCTCATTTAGTCCTGCATGCTTTTGACCTTGTTAGTAAGTGGAAGAGCATGTGGTATTTTGGTGCTGGTCACACCTATGAAGTTGACGGTGAGTCATCGCTAAGCAAAAGGATTTTACATTTGTTAGGCTTAAAACCTGAAGTCAGTGACATCTGACAGAGAAACAAATTGCTGTGAGGCAAAAATTTACTAGGCTCTTCTGCTCCAGTTATGCATGTCCAGATCACTTTGCAGCTGAGAAGAGTAAATGGGAGGTAGCTCATATTTTGTTCCTACCTTGAAGAGCTTTAGTAACATCTTGTCTATTTTCAGAATAAATTCCTCATCCCCACTATTCATTTGGCTTTGAAAGATTGAATTGGGTATCTGACAAGGCACCGTCTCAACATTTTGTTGTCTGTTTTTCTAAGTGAGATGCCACAGTTGATCTCTGAGATTGTGTGAAGTTGATCACTGCGTGTTAATGCTGTTACTGTGTCACTCCTGCTCGAGGCCCACAGCGTTCTACACGGCCAGACTAGATTGGCCTCTCCTTTTGCCCTCACAAACTGGGATACAAGGGAAGATATGCCCGTGTCCTCCTGAACTTTCTTCACTCCCTCCCCTGTCGTTCTCATGTATTTGTGACATTGTCTCAAGTAACAATGAACATAAATATTTGCGTATATATTTATTATGAACAGCACTTTATGTAAAACTATTAGAATATTGAGGGAACTAGTCAAAAAGATCCTGGAGTATGAACAGCTAAAATTATATTGGGATTGTTTTGGTGCAGATTTTGTCTATAGGTGACAGCTATGTAACAGTAAAGTGAACACTCTCTTGTTCTTTCCTCTGCCTTGCTCTGGCTCTAGGAGGAAGTGGAGACTGTTGTTTCTATGCTCATAGAACAGGCTCGGGCCCTTTCTCGCACTGGAATGAAAAAGCACCTCCGTGTTCTCCCCATGTATGCTGGGCTGCCTTCTCCTGACCAAATGAAAGTGTTTGAGAGAGTTTCTCACAGCGTCAGGAAGGTAAGGCTGTTGAGTATCTCCCAGTTTTACCGCCCGGAAGGGATCTGTGTTACACAGATTGTATGTATCAGGTTCACATCATGGGCCTATTGCAAAGACTTAGCAAGGGAGACTTTCTGCATCTCCTGACATGGCTTGCCAGTTTTCAGACTGTGAACAAAGAACATGTTCTCTGGCTTCCTTTTTCATCTTTGATCAGTCCTAGACACATCTGTTCTATCTCTGCTGTCTACCTCATCAACTTTCAATTTCTAAGAGTCTTCATACAACCTTTTATTTGTCTACATCCAGTGCAGCTACTCCAAAGTCCTCTACTGGTTTTCTTTCTTTTTGTGGTCTAAGTGTCTATGGCTTTTTTTCTACCAGTAATGGAAAAATCAGTGACAGAGTGGGTATGTGTTGTATTTTCACCTAAGAAACAAGTTAAAACTTGCTTGATTTTAGTAGAAAAATAGCTTTCTTTTGACTTCTGCAAGACTTGTTCGGATATTTAACATTACAGAACTATATAACTGGTCATGATTAGTGCTTTCTGCCTAGGTAGAGCCTGGGCTGGGGCTGAGATAAGCTGACAGAATTATACAGGGGTGACTTGTTATAGTTCTTGTGCCTGCTGGAGTCTAACAAATAAAATTGTTCATCTGGTGTTGGAGAATGTTGAGTATAAATCTTTCCTCGTCGGGATATGACATTAGTCAGTTAACTTCCAAGATTTACTTTTTTAATTTCAGGTGAAATAAGGATTAAATTTCCCTCTGTTGTCTGGGAACAATTATTTTTTAATATTTCAGGACTTGTATATAAGTATATCTCTGCAGGAATACTGAACATGGAACCCTCAATCAACTCTGTTCCCATCCTGTTCCCTGCCTCACCCCAGTGTTAACACTAACAGCTCAATATAACTGAGAAGCAGAAAACAATATTTTTAGTTAGCGCATAAGTATACTTGCTTTACGATCAATGTTTTTCTTTGCAAACATTGCCAGTGGTTTTCTCGGCAAACACTGCCAAGTTCTTTTATGAAGAGAGAATAAATCCGACTAAGAAAGCGACTGTGAAGCTGTAAAAACTGGGCTTATTTCAAGCTGACAGCTCTTTGTGCCGGAGGTGCTGTATCCTTTTGTACTCTAGAGCGTGT
The DNA here is from genome assembly GCA_033439905.1 of Ceryle rudis. Lineage (NCBI taxonomy): Eukaryota > Metazoa > Chordata > Aves > Coraciiformes > Cerylidae > Ceryle > Ceryle rudis. The sequence goes on along the minus strand of JAAGNO010010126.1, from coordinate 36,372 downwards.
TTACTGGAACTGTCATACCCGAGATCTTTCAGGTGGCTTGTAGCAGAGTCCTGGTGCACCGAGGCTAGGACTGGATAGTGCGATTGAGACTGGGGAGTTCACGGTACCCTTGTGTCTGTACCCATAGGTGATTGTAGCCACCAACATTGCTGAGACCTCCATCACAATTCACGGCATTGCGTACGTAATTGATTGTGGGTTTGTGAAGCTTCGAGCCTATAACCCCAAAACAGCCATCGAATGCCTTGTGGTGGTACCAGTATCTAAAGCTTCGGCTAATCAGAGAGCGGGGCGTGCAGGACGGAACCGCTCTGGAAAATGTTACAGGCTTTATACAGGTCAGTAATTTGATGTGTAGGGAAGGTGAACTTGCTGGTGTGATGTGAATTTTGGTTTGTAGTGGTTTTGAATTAGGCAAAGATGATCAAAAATGTATTCTCTTTTTTTAATCAGTGAGACATAGAAATTTCCGCTCATTATTCCTCTGGCTTATTTAGAAATACATTGTCTTATGTGCTAAGCACTGGACACTGAATCCTTACATGGAAAGAAGCACAGACTGAGCAGGGTAGGTGCTACGAGGTTGTCACCAATTGCCAACCTGTAATGTTAATGCAGCTCTGGCCAGCCTCCTAAGTTAAACTTTTATGAACCTGGTTTCTGAGCAGTTGCTTCAATGTGAAATACTCACCTATGCTTTTTTTTTTTTTTTCCTTTTCCTGTGACCGAAGTCTCCTTTAGACTGTTCATCTAACAGAGGACTCTGGAAATCCTTTAGATAACCAAGGGAATACTTCTTTGTGTCCCCTTTTTCATGGGAATAGGTGCCAACTCCAAATACTTCCCTTGAACTAATGACACTGGCACGGTACAAAAATGACCATTACAAATAAATCCGTTGGCCACCTAGCAGTGTGCAGAAAGCCCCAATCCAACTGTCTCTCTCCTCAGATGCTTAATGAGAAAAGGCATTGCAATTTTGTTCTCCTCTTGCTTATGTGCTTCAGGTTCCCTCTGGTTTTACTGGAGCTTTGAGACTTGGAGAGCTCAAGCATATTCTTTTAAAACATGCATGTGCTTGCCAGCAGTCACCACGTTAGACAAAGACATGATTTATTCTCTTAAATTTAAAAGACATGATTTATTCCCTAAATTTATGTGTCCAAGAATCAGGAGAGAATGTCTGCTGCATAATATACCAAGCTTACCTAGCTTTTTAAGTATTTTACTGGAAAAACTGTGACTACACTGAGTTTATTTTTGTGTGCTCAGGAGCTGGCCTAATGAGTGCCTTAGGAAACGTTGTGAAGGAAAAAAGCACAATAATAAAAGCAGAATAATTCAGGTGAAAATAATGTATTCCTTACCTTGGTTTGCAAGTTTTAGATCAACGTAGGGATGTGTTTGCCACCTTCCTTCCTGCAGAAGGGTTGGTTAATGGAAGGTGCAGGGATTTTGACCTTATGTGAAGTATTTCTCCAGACTTAGACTTTATAGCGAATGTACTTTTAAAAAGGCATTGTTAAATAAATTGGTTTTCAATCCTCAGTCGTTATTTTAAATATGCTTTTGAAACCTCCTTTTGCTTGAGCAGTGACTAAAAATAGAGCTCTTCTACAGAAAGCATGCTGGTTCTGAACTTTTCCATGTCCTTTCTTTAAAAAAAAAAAAGCTTTTTTTTTTGTACTGTTGAACCCTGCCTTTTATTTTTCTCTGATAAAAATTTTAAACAGAAGAGAAATGAAGCATTTCCAGATTTCTGTGAACAATATATAACGTTCGTGTTGAAATACGGGTGGGTCAACTATAGAATCAGCAGTATAGCCAAAGCCATTGAATTTTCTACTTAAATTATACTATCTTAAAATACAGTAATTGGAGAAAGATCATCTTTGAGTTAAAGTTCTTTTAACATCTGTTAAGTCTTTGTACTTGATAATTTCAACTTGAAATGGATATAGTTCTGTCATGTTGACTGCATAGAGTGGGAGCTGAAACTCAGTCCCAAACTGCTTTGTTTTCCCCACTGCAGAGGAGGACTTTGAGAAGTTGCCCAAGTCAACTGTTCCTGAGATGCAGCGTAGTAACCTTGCACCTGTCATCCTGCAGCTGAAGGCTTTGGGAATCGACAACGTGCTCAGGTTCCCCTTCCTTTCGGTGAGTCCTGGGCTGTAAGGTCTGTTCTCTTTCCTTAGAGTGAAGAAAGATCAGTAGGTGTTGATAACCCTCAGAACCATTAACCAATAACAATATAAGAGTTTGCTGTTAAAGTGTTGAGAAGTCGAGAAAGGCCTAGAAAGACAAACTGAGATGCTGTGAAGCTCTCACTGTAGTCCCTTTGCACTGAATTTATGAAGAAAAAGGAAAAATAAGATTGATATCTACAGAACTAAACCTATGCTTGTTAAAAAAAAGTACCGATTTTAGATTTGCTTTCTGTAAAGATTCTAGCTACTCTCATATGGATGTCAAGAACTAACATGGTAGCATTAGAAGGGAAAGTTAAGTAGTTATTGTGATGACAGTTGGCGTCACTGCTGGACAAAGCCAGTACAGCTTTTCTAGCTGGAATCTTGAGAGCATCATGGTGATGATGCTTAGCCTGTTGAGATGGTTTTGACTCGTAGTCCTGGTGGTCGCTGGAAGGGTGATAGGAAGAGTCCAAGAGCTCTTTCCTTGTATTGTATAAGGAGAAGGTGGGGAGTTAGAACGTGGGGATTTTGAGAAAGAAATAGGTCTAAGAATGTTTTTGGTGAAAATTCATGTTCTGTGATGATAACTTTAAACAATGCCCATTTTTTTTTCACAGCCACCTCCTGCACAGTCAATGGTGCAAGCTTTAGAATTGCTGTATGCTTTAGGAGGTGAGAATGTTATGTTTTGCTTTATTTATAGTTTTGTTAGAGGAGTTACAAAACAAATGGTTAATTTGGATTTGGTAATTGGATGGATGTTAATCAAATTTGCATTTGAGAACTGTGCTTTGAGAAAGAGAAAACTCAGCCTTGACTGATGGAAGCTTATTGGTGTTGTGTTTTTGAAATGTACCTCAGTCTCCTCTAATTTACCTTCTTTTCCTCTGGCTATTTCAGACAGATGAGGAACCAAAAGGCAGCAATTTAACTTTCTGGGAGGATCTAAAAGTCTATTGCCCAGAGTATAAACTGGAATTTAACGGTTTAGATTGGGCAAACACAGATTTTATGGCTATCTCTGTCTATTTCTTTGCGTCTTCATGGGAGGAAACAGCCATTTGTCCTTGCTAGGAACAGGGCTCAGAGCTGATGAGGATCTTGGCTTGATTTTTCTCAGGCAGATCCTCCAGTTGTGTTTCTTCAGGCTTACAGAGTGGTATGAAGATACAGAGTTTGGACTCCAATTAGACCAGCACACGAGTTAGACACTAAATTTACCTGCATCCGATCAGATAAGGTATTAGATACTCAAGCTCTTAGTGTGGTGATTGAAAGGTAAAGGTGATAATTTTGTGTTACTGTGCTAGTGATGAAAACATGTAGCACTTGCAAGTATAAACCAAAAGTAAAGGTTTGACATCTCTTTCACGATCAGGCTGATTGCAATGGCCTAGAATTCAGCGAGCTTTGTGTAACTGCCAGTTTGTCTATTCCTTGGTCAGACTTTAAAAATCATAGTGTATCTTTTTTAAAGTTTTCTGTTAGCATGTTACACTCATTACCTGATGTTGCTGTGTGTGCAGGAACTCTGCTTAAAGCTGTAAGTAAAATCCGATGCTAGAATTTGGGAGAGACCAGAATTAAACCTGATACAGAGTCCGTTAGTTTTCAGACGTTCTCACTGATACGGTTTTGGAGGTCTGAATGACCCAAGTCATACCATAAGACCTAATTAGCTATCATTTTAAAAATGATAAAAGGATACGATTATAAAGTTAAAACTAAATCTCTGCTGTGAATATCGTGTCGCTCATGGCTGAAGGACTGCACCTCCTGTAGTGCAGTGCTGTTGGTGTTAGTGGTGGTGGGCCTGCAGCCGAGACAAAGTCCAAACCTGTAGCAAGTCAGACTGTTCTGATTCTGTGAGCTGTGAATACGTGATGCAACCACTGGGGGGAAAAAAAATATAAAGCCTTGATCATTCCTAAAGGCAGCACATTTCCTCCTGGATGCACTGGAACTCCTTTCTCACACTCTGGCTGGCTTTCGGTGCACATTTGCCCTTCCTTTGCGTGCTTTTAAATGCTGAGGAGCTGATTTGCATGCAGCTCTCAGAGAGTCTGCTCTAGTTTTTACTACAGAACATTTTGGTTATGGGCAAATGAACAGATACACACAAACTTTGAATGAAGAAAAAACCCAAACCACAAAGCTAGTCTAACAGACCCTGAGAGCATAATTCAAAGAACTTTTCTACTATCTAGCTCCTTAATAGAATCTTTTCTATGTTGTCTGAATTACTAATCACAGCTTGTTCTCAAATTCAGCAGGGAGTCTGAACAACACTCTTAGTCATATGGTTTAGTTTTAGGTAGTCCTGTGAGGAGCAGGGAGTTGGACTCGATCATCCTTACGGGTGGGTCCCTTCCAACCTGAGGTATCCTATGATTCTAAATATGTTCATTTTGGTTTTATTCATTATGCTGCAGTTGAATACCTGAAACACTCAAATCACACTGTAGTAATATTTTTAGACACAGTTTGCAATTCCTTTTTGTTGTGGTGAGTGGAATGTACACTGTCGAACTTTGTAGGAAGAACTGTTACGTTGTTGGGAGTTTTGACAGCTATTTAATCTTTTTGAATGCAACAAAGAAACAAAAAACAGAAACTTGACACAAGAATAAGTAATCAAAATGAACCTGACTTTAACTCGGTGTTTGTAGTTAATTCAAAGTTAACAATACTTATTCTGTAATGTAAACATGAGGAAAAGGGTAGTGTAAAGGAGATAATGTAAGTTTTGGAAGCTTCCAGAGGTTTGTGGCTGTTTTTATATCGCTTTCAGGTGTCGTGTTGTAACTTGTGTCAGTCTGTGCTCTTCTTATTCTCACGGAGCTGTAACTGCTCAGCTGTCAGTTTGCTCTGTGCTGATTCAGTTCCATCTTGTGAAGGAGAGTTTCTCAAGGCACTTGGTTCTTGGCAACCTTTTCTAGCTTGGAAGAAGGACCTTCGCAGTGGCTCAGAAACATGTTGCAAGGATGACTTCGCAGCCAAAACTACCTTTGGGAAAGGGAGAGGAAAGGCCAGTAAACTCACTGACGAGCTGGTTGATGTTTTGCCAAAAGTGTTCCACTCACGGTAGCTTCACAGAAAAGTACAGGGCCGTTCCTCTCTTGGCTGCCCAGCTCTTGTAGCAACACAGAGAGGTGCCAACGTTGGTGTTTAAGATGGAAAGAAATGTGCGTGCACGGGTGTGATACACGGATTCACTCTCCAAGGTTTTGGGTAGTTTATTATGGAGATTCTATACAAGTTGCAGAGGCAAAGCTGCCCGAGCATAGGGAGGTGCAGCGAGGATTAGATTTCTCTTACGCAAGTGTGAACACGTATTTCATCATGTGCATGGTAATAACACACGAATGTGCGGCGTAGGGTCAGGACCCTGTTGTGCCGGCACAGTGCCGACAGAGAAACTTGTCCAGAGCAGACGCTCTTAAGGTTGAGATAGTTCTGTTGAATAAACACGTCACTGGTTTTGGACTGATTATTTTTACAGAGATGCAAACTGATTTTACATCAGGAGTATCTCTCCTCAGCCTTTGCCTTTGATGCCTCTTTGAAAGTCTGAGTTGTCAGTGGGAGTTTATTGTTTTTAAGAGTAATTTAGGAGGTGAATAAGCAGGTTAAAAAGTGGCTCTTTTTTTTTAATCTGTATTTCAGACCCAAAGTATTATTGAAGATTTGTTTGTAAGTTGCTGCCTGGTCAGAAACAACTGCTTTATCTAATTTTAAAACAGCCCATCACATACTAGTGCTTATTACTTGAAACTTTTTAGTGCCACAGTACTTAAATAATCTCTCCTGAGCATATTCAATAACAATCTTTGCAAGATCTTCTTCTAAGATCTCCAATGTCATACATATCTTTATATGTATATATGGATACAGTGGTTGCTTCCAAGATTATTTCAAGGAAACTTTTACCTATTCCAGACTAGTATCCATTGCAGGCTTTTTGTCTCTATTCAGGCCTGTTGCTTTATATAAAAGCTTCTAAGCTCTAGATACATCCTTGCAAAACTGCATTGAGATCTGTAGGATCCAGCAGAAGCCAAAGGCTTTTGGCTTGATGTACCTCTAGGAAGTTAAGATGATAGTCAGTTCTCCTTATTCCTACTTAGGAACAGAGTTCTCTTTCTGTAGATAAAAGGCAGCATATTCTAAGCTGTTCATTGTGTTATAGCACTTAAACTCCTAGTGCCCTGATCGAATGAAAGCTATCATACCCTAATTTTTGCCGTTTCTGTGACTTTGTGTTTAAATATATTGCTTCAGCATTTCACATGAACTGCCTTTTGTACCTGTTTCTGAAAGAAAATATTGTGGCATTGTGTGAATTGTCCATTAGGTTTTGTTGAACAGTGTGGAGGTGTGGTGAGTGAATTATTACCTTGTCATAATAAGTGAGATGATAGCATATCAAATAACGATGGAAAGTAAGCACTTGATAGAGGTATCTGTGGTTTTAGATACGCTGACATGAGTTACAGGAGATCTCATTCCTTGATTCGATTTGTGGTTTCACTTTTCTCTGTGAAACACAGCTGAAGTATCACTGTGGGATTTTGCCACCGCACAGTCCGACAAATAATATGTTTATATAAGGCGTGGGCCATGGTTATGTTTTCCTCACTCCACTCTGCTGTGGTTATTTATGCAATCAGCAGTGCCCCAGAGTCCTGTTATTGGGCTCTCGCTAGTTCCTCCTTGTGCAGCTTCCCATCTGCTCTGCCTCCTCATCAGCTGTACATCTCTAGTTTAGATGATATGAAAGTTAAATTATTTTTCTCCATGACCTAAGCAGATGTGACTCATGACACCCGACTCTGTCCCCCCCCCAGCAGTGCTGCTTGTTTCTACAGATAACTCCTGTTCCATAATGATGCCCTTTTTTAACCTCATCGGGACTCCTGCTTCCCATCCCTATGAGCAAAGATGTTGCAAAATACTTAAAAATTAGATGGACAAATCTAATAGACACTGTGGCTATTGAGACTGCAGGGTTTGTGCCTCGCTGGCAGTAACAATGGAATTTGCTCAAACTGAAGAAACTTGTGTGCTCAAGTATGTTTGAGAAAAAAATAAGATAGCAGTGACCCATGGGAGAGTAAATGGATATTAAGGAGTGCCTTTAAGCTGAGGTTAATATATATTCAGCAGTTTTTAGGTGCATTTGCTACATTTTTAGCTTGCAGTTCTGCTCCCTAGTTGACATTAAAATCTTAAAGTAGATGTTCTGTGCTATTTTGCCTGTATCACAGCTACACTTGTTAATGTGCTGCAGGTTTGGATATGCACTGCCGTTTAACAGAGCCTCTTGGAATGAGAATAGCAGAGTTCCCTTTGAATCCTATGTTTGCAAAAATGCTTCTGGAATCAGGTAGGAGAAACAAACAAAGAAATTATTTTCTTCATAGTCTTGTGAAAATAGAGGACACTGCCTCTTGTAGTGTAGTATTGGACATTTGCCCAACTTGAGACAAACTGTGCTTTGTCTCGGTATGATGTTTAGTGGAAGGAATTGGTTAAACTCATAGACCTCTTCAATAAACAATTCTAACACATTAATAAGTCTTACACATTTATCTTTTAAATTTTCCATTAAAAACATTCACTCTTACGCTAAAAAAAACCAAATCCAGTTTTGTTTTTAAATACTATAAAACTATTCTAAAAATAAATTCTGCTTCTCTTCCTTTTTATTCTATATGGGGGGTTAAGTTGAATGAAAGACCATTTCCTTTACTGAATTTCTGCACTTCTCAGGAAATTTTGGCTGCTCCCAGGAGATTTTGACAATCGCTGCCATGATGCAGATTCAGAACATTTTTGTGATCCCTCCAAATCAAAAAGCTCTGGCTGTAAGTTCAGTTGTATCTATTTTGTTTGTTCTACATTTCTGGATTTCTGCCAAGTATTTTATTGCTACTCGTTACAGGCTGCAGGTTTGTGTGAAAATGAAGCAAGGTCTGGAACTGAACCTGTTGGTTATAGGTAGAATTAGAAACTGAGTAACAGTGAGTACCTTGGAGTCCTGTAATAGTACTAAAAGTCTCCTTCCAAGGACATGAAACATGGTTATAAACCAATCATGGTCAATGTAAGATTTTGCCAAAAACCCCAAACCTCCCCAGTCACCACTTCTTTTCAAGAAGAGCAAAAGAGAAAGTATTAGGATATAGTAAATTCTTAATAGGCAGTAGGAACCTAATTGTAGTGCATCTTTCTCTTGGATTTTGGGGCTTCATTTGCAGTTCATTTTTCTAATTCCATTTTTAGAAATGCTCCTGAATATAGGTGGGCTTGTAAAATACTGTTGTTGCCCAGAGGACCTACCCTATATAGTAAGGATTTTAATAGTGACAAGGAAATAGGGAGATGATGGGAACTGAGTGGATTTTGGACTTGACTTTTAAAAAAAAAATCAGTCTGCTTATAAAAATATATTTCTCCTTCTCCAGGCCAGGCAACACAGAAAGTTTGCTGTGGAAGAAGGTGATCATCTCACTATGCTTAATGTTTATGAAGCCTTTGTCAAAGTAAGTGAGGTCAGGCGTGCGTGGTTTTGCGGGAATGGGAAACACTTGAGGTCCTCAGTTCCGATTCTGGGAGTTCTGGCTTTAGCATCCTCAAAGCTGAGCACTTACCAAGCGGTAATTCTGCTTTAAAAGATGATATGGTCATATTTTGCCACAGACTTTCTGTAGTTCTTCTGAACAGGGAATAGAAAGACCTTGATTTGGGTAGAGCATGGGAGTCTTACGGGTAGACAACTGTATTTTCAAGGAGATTGGGATTTTTGAAAGGGCCTAGGAAAAACAGGTATCCAAATTGCAAATGAAATTCATATTCTCTCATCTTTTCTCTATGTGTTGAGTTCTACTGGTTAGAAATTGCATCTAAATCTAGCAGTCTTCTTTTAAAATATAGCCTTATTGATCATCACAACCGCTTTTTCAGTGACCGTGTATTTAACCTAAGGCTTAACACCAATCTTAATACTTCTCTGTAAGCTGAGGTTTTACCTAACGATTTCAAAGTCCTCTACCTATTTGGGAGAAGTATATTTTGCTGGTATATTTGCAGCAGAGTCAGGTTGAAGCAGTATAACCACTCAAGTGTTTAAAAGACAACTTCCCTCTTCCCAACCCCAAATGAATCAGTCAGGCACCAACTGAAATTTTGCCATTTAAATTTTATACCTGCTTAATTCTCATAGAAACAGCCAGATGCAGAGGCTGTTGGAGTAAGTGCTGGCTTCTAGTGAAATCGTTCTTTGCAGGAAGACCAGTGAAAACAGTGTACAGGAAAGGGTGTTTACATTTTGAGATTGAGAACAGGCTAGTTTATGATATGGTGCTTTTGTGCGTGAGAATGGAGTGTCTGCTGCTATTCTCTTCCACCACATATGAAGAAATGAAGCGCTTCTATGTGAAAATACCCCATGGCATTTGTTCTGTTGCTCTTTAGATGTTGTTTGAAGCATGTTTTGTAGTCAGTGGTGTTATGTACCCTTGTAAGTTGCTATGTAAACAGGTAATTTTCAGGGAAAGCCACAATAAATCTGTTGCAAGAGACAAAAGAAATGCAGAACAAAGCTATGTGAGCCAAGAGATCGGGTTTTGTTTTGCTGATGGTATTTTATTGTAATTTTTTCTTTCTTCTCACTGTACAGCACAGCAAGAGCTCTCAGTGGTGTCAGGAACACTTTCTGAACTACAAAGGGCTCATTAGAGCTTCTGTTGTAAGAGAGCAGCTGAAAAAGCTTCTTGTCCGCTTTAAAGTGCCAAAGAAGTCCAGTGAAGGTGAAAATTTTTTTTTAACTTGTTGTCCAATACATGTCAGTCTGCCTCCTGCTTTTCTTGTAAATGTCGAAGTATTTTGTCCTTGGCCTATAAATTATGTTAATTAAAACCAGCTTTTTTTTTTCCTGAAAGTGATTGCAGAAGAGCACTGTAGCCCATTTTTACAATTAATATTTAGTCCAGCCTACGCTAGTTAAGTTTTCCAGCAAGAGATAATCACCACTGACTATATATTTAATGGACATACTTACCAGAAGAGTCAGAAAAGCTGTTTTTGTCGTGTTCCTGATGATGCACAGTCCCTGGGATCCAGTCTCCAGTGCTGTGTATGTACAGATGCTGTCACTACTTCTCAGCACCTGTCTCTAACAGCTCTGACAGAATCAGACGTCAGTGCTTAGCTGTCACACAAGGTTGCTTTAAGGACTGTGAAACTATCTTTGTGGAGACATCAGTGGCAACAGCAGTTTTTTATGTAGTAGTTTTGATTTGCTGTAAAATTGAAGTCAGAACAGATTGTGGGCTTTGTCTGCCTTCAGCCTTAGCTGTCAAAGCCTGATGCAATGTGAAAAGTTGTCTGAGATGATTAAGGGGTATTTTAGGGATTTTTGCCATTCCATTGGCTTATTTTACATAAAAATTCTTTTCTTCAGGTGATCCAGATCCTGTCTTGAGATGCATAGTTTCTGGATTCTTTGCTAACGCAGCTAAATTCCACTCCACTGGAGCTTACAGGTAAATATATGTAGCTTCATTACAGCTGTTGCTTTGTTTCAAAGCTCCTTGGACTGGACATGTCCAAGTATAATCAACAAACAGATACTTCTCTAAACACAGGCAATAAGAAACACACAGCGTTTGATTTACTAAATAGCTGAAGTTTTGTATCTTCAAACTGCTTCAGTGTTTATCTCTTCTCTTTGGAAACTATAAATAATCAGAGTTGTTGATAGTGGAAGGCTGTTACTGATGGTAATTAGATTATGTTAATACAGGCAAGTGCAGTGTCTCTGCTGTAGCTCTCCCAGTGCACTGAATAAAACACCCTGAAATGCTGCTACTTGGTTTAGTGTAGATAGAACTCTTTTAGGACATTAAATTATCAGTTCTTCTGGACGAGATTTAAGGCCGGCTTCATCCGAAAGCCTGTTCGTTAAAGGCAAATGTTTTTAATTTGCTCCAGCTTTTTGATTGTTGCCTTTTATTAAACTTTCTTACTGGGGATGAAAGGAACCAAATGTTAAGCAATAAACAAATTGTTGGTCTGAAATAGTATCTTGCTTTCAAGGACTATCCGTGATGACCATGAACTTCATATCCACCCCACTTCAGTGTTGTATGCGGAGAAACCGCCACGCTGGTAAGTTAAAGCTGCTTTCATTTGCTTTGTGATCTTTACAACACAATCTCAGCATCCAGACATTTTCATGAATGACTTTTCTCCATCAGTGGAGGAACAGATGTAGGAGGTCATGGTTCCCACAGAGATTTGTATTTCCTTTGCATCTTTTTGTAGGCAATATCCAAATAAATCAGGGAGACAGTGACATTTAACTGTCAAAAAAACCCCCAGCAAAGGTTGGAAAGCAGAGTCAGGTGACCCATTTTTAATAGGCAACAGATTTTGCACGGCAAATTGCTCTCCAAATAGTCTCTGTACCTAGACAGACCTAGGATTAATTTACTTTCATTAAGCCTATTAAGTAAATGCCCTGTCAAATAGGTGCTGCAGTAATTGCAAGTGGCTTGCTAGGAGAGGGCCTGTGCCAAAAGCACGACGCAGAAAGTTTGAGACGCGTTACGGCTGTCTAGCAGATGGGGGCAAGAAGTGCTAGTGCTCTCATATGAACTATTACACTTCCATTTCTGCGTCAATTAGAAATATGTTTCAATTAGAAATATGTTTCTAATTACCAGGTCAGCATCATCAACCTGAAGTATTTGGACTCGTGTCCTTTTTTGCCTCTTGCTGAGGACAGTAACTTGGACAAACTTGGCCAGTCTCATCTCTTACCTCTGAATTTAGGCTCCCATACCAGTTGTGGAAGCTTTGCACAAGTGAAACTAATGTGAACTTAACCATCAATTATATGGGCTTACAAAATGAAAATAAATCCAGCTCACTTGTTCTTAACCGTACCAAGTCTTCAGGGCTGAGTTGAGCAGAGTGTAGCTAAGGTGATTCTTGCCAGTGAAACGAGACTGGCAAAACAGCAGTGAATCAGTTTTTAACCCCCTGTGGGGGTTTTAATTGTGGTTTTAAACCACAATTTGTTTGAAATAGTAAAAAGAGCACTTTGCAGAGATACTTCTGAAATTTTCTAGCCTGCATATAGTAGGTAACATCCTGAAAGAGGTTGGGTTATGGGAGAGTGACAGTATGAAGAATAAATTGAGAAGAAATTAATCTGGAAAGAAAGCCTAGTGATAAGAGAGTACTGGGAGAATTCTTTGCTCCAGCACACACCTCCTCCAGGGCTCAGCTTTCAGATGATGGGCCCTCAGCGTGGAACTTCCATCCCAGCCTTGGGCACTTCCAGACCCATGGAAGAGCAGAACAATGGACAGCTAGCTGGAAGTCTTCACTGGCAAAATGTTGACTGCTCATTGCTTCACAGCCTGTTTGCTGTTGGTGGCAGCAGTACTGATGGAGGTTTTGGGAATACTGGTTCTGGGCTTAAATCTCTTTTTAGGGCCCTGTGTTGCAGAGCTGTCTCCAAAGTCATGTGCTATCCCCACTACCAGCCTAAAGACACTGCTGGCTCGTGGCATCCTGTGAGACTTTAACTTGGTGACCCTAGCTTCAGTGCAAGTGCTGCCTGGGCACCCATCCTATACCGAGGGCTTCAATTCTCTGTCTGTACGAGTGTACATCGAATGTGTTCTTATTCTCGTTTGATTTTCCTCAGATTTCTCTTTGGCTGTATTAGTTGATGTGTATCGGGCTGCATTTGGCAGACGAGAGAATTTTGGACTCTTCCCTCTTTGCCTTTGAGAGCAAAATACCAATTAATGAGAGAGCACAAACCTTGTGGGTTTGCAGCTCTCCTGTGTATAGAAGGCAGATAATGACTTGTGGTTCTGTGACTAACCCCTCAGCGCGTGGGTTTGCGCTTCTTTGGTAAAAATGACTTCACCTCCTGAAGGGTGACTTCAGAAATAGCTCGGCCGTGCTGGCAACCTGCTCATGCTGGCAGCAGGGAATGAGTCCACAGCGGCAGCTGTTTCTAAATCTCTTACCAAGAGATGTTCTGGTGGTAGTTAAAGCTGATGTATTCCTCTAATCCTTATCTTGCTTGCCTGGAGACAGGCACCAGGGATAGTCGTGCTGGGATTTGTGTCCTACTTGTTATGGGTTGAGGGCTTGGGTGCTTTGACATCCTTCCGCCCGATATCACAGAGTAACTAATAGTCTCTCTTCCAAAGCATCTGTTATGAGTCCCCCTTGGCCCCATCATAAGAAATAATCTTTCTTTTATACCTGGCATCCATATGTCCTGGTAGTATGTGAAGGTGTTTTTAATGGCAGTCTAAAGATTGTGTTAGAGTACTGTGAGCAACCAGAGGGAGAGATAAGAAGGTGTATTATAACTTAAAGACTGCCTTGTCCCTCTGTACATACTACCTCCGGCAGCCTGTATGTGCAACTGCCTAAACACACTGTTAATCATCTCTCTCCCTCATTGCTTTATAGCAAACACTATTTTTTTCCTTTCTCCTAGGGTAGTCTACAATGAAGTCATACAGACTGCTAAATACTACATGAGAGATGTGACTGCTGTTGAATCTGCATGGCTCCTGGAACTGGCACCTCATTTTTACCAGCAAGGAACGGTACGGAATCGGCATAAAGGCCAAACGGTACCATTGCTGTATTAGCAGCTCTTGTATCTGACCTTTTTAAGTGTTTGTGTTTTGTTTGTTGTCTATTTAACGGTACAAAAATTAAGTAGGTTTTGTTCATTGTAGTGGTTTAAGAAAGAAGATGATAAATTGATGCAAGAAAGCTTTTTCCCTATTATCCAAACAACAGACATGATCTCAAAGTTAGTAAATAGTGTATCACTCTGGTAAATGGAGCCTTCATCCACTTCACAGGCTCTTGATAACACTTCCCTGAGCAGCACTGTAGCCAGGCAGCGCTCATACTTTGCACAGTAATTTTAGAGGAGTCCTGGCATGCTTTGCAAATGTTTGAGCCTTATGTTTACTACAAAAAAAATAATAATCGGCTCTGATGTGTTCAAACTTGAAATGACACAGACCAGCTGCTCTTGTGTGTGATATATATCCCTTTTCTTTACAAGTATCTCTTAATAGTTGTCACCATCCTTTAGACTGATGGATTCACATGGGACAGAGCTGATAGACTTCTTCACTGGGCATTCTGAGAATTGGATTGGTATTAAATATTATCTAAATGTTAGTTATGCTGGAGCTGTTGCTACCACACTGCATGTAAATATTGTCCAGGCGAGATTGCCAGATTGATCTTGCATGTGAATTTCCAAGGGGAGATTAATAACTACTGAGCTTTATATTCTAGTGAACTATTTCCAAAATACAGAGTGGAAAAATGCACTTGCCTATCAGACCTATGCAAAACAGGAGATCTGTTGATATGAGCAGCCGTGGTGCAAAATTGGCTGTTTCTGATGGATACATCTCGTACACTATTTGACTTCTGTGAGAATATGATGTTTCTTTTGTTTTACTTACTGAGGTTTTTGGAGAAAAGAAAAACATTCTGGTGCCTGGAGCACCTGAGGCCACACCTCTGTGGAGACAGCGTACAGCAGCATTGGCATTTGTCCGTGTCGCTGACTTGAAAGGGTTGCTTTCTATTAATGCTGAGCTTGGATAATTCATCTCAGTTATCCAGACACCATTTATAAATTCACTTACTAAGTAGCTGAATATTTTCTGCCTTTTTGCCAAAGGCAGTGAGTGATGACCCCTGTGGGGTAGACCCTGAGCCTTTAGCTGCTGTTAGACATTCTACAAGCGTGGTATAAAAAGGAGATGAGCTGATGTTCCAGTTCTATCAAATCTGCTCCTGCAATAATTAGTCCTTTTGACTCACATGTTTACGTGTTGTAACATCCCATATACAACACAAAGTCACATTATAATGTGACCTCTCCACCGGCTCAGTTTTAGGGTGAGGTTTTCCTTCAGGTAGGTGGTGTTGGGGAGTGTGACTCAATGACTTGTTCAGGCAAAACTGGGGTTGTTTTCTGTAAGTGAAGAAGGCTTGTCTTAAATAGCGCTACCTACCTGATGGAGAGAACCTGGTTTTCAAGGTAGTACTACTCTTGTAGATAATCCCTGAAATTACATCAGAACATATATTTTCCCATTGCCATCCCTTTGATATGGTAGAGATGAACTCAGTTTTCAGCATCTTTCATCCTCACATCACCAAAAGCTCTGGAGGATAGTGCTGGTTTTGAGGAAAATAATCTTTTCCAGTTCGTTCAGTTACCCTTCTCAGCCAAAAGGCTTGAGTGTCTTTATAACACGTTTAAAAATTATCAGTATTCCTGTTTGAATTATACATGTAAAATTTGAATAAGCAAGCCACGGCAAGACACAAATTTATGCTAATTTATAGGCATTCAGACCTTTTTTTTCTACTGAAGGATACATCTTTGTGCTAATAAGAGATTCCTGAAATATGAGAATTTTTACTCCTCTGTCAAGTTCAAAAGAAATTACAACTGAATAGGTTTCTGTGTGAAAAAGTTTTCTTCTACAGCTTGGTCATGGTCTCAGTCAATTGTTTCATTCCAGATTTATGGGGACTTCCTTCATGTCTCTGTTCCATATTTTTACAGGCCTTTTTCTTTAAGAGCACAGAGGTTCAGAGGTCCAATGTAACCGCAGTTGCAGAGTTAATACATCAGTTAAAATCTCTGCTTTGCGTATATGCTCCCAGTGTTGATGCAGATGTGATGGTGGGAGCACTTGTTCCTCTCTGTGTGTTTTTACACACTGGCAACTCACTCCCAGTGGGAAATTATTGCCCTGCTTGCAGTTAGTACAGAAGTACCAGAAGATGGTACTTTATACAGGCCAGACTATCACTTCAGGATACACGTGCTCTTTTGATTTCATAGCCTTATTTTAGTAACAAGCAGAGCTTGGGGAGGGTGGCCTTTGATATTTGTATGATAATTTATTTATTTGAGATGAAAGACTGAAAGCATTCTAGTTGAACATTTTTCTAATTGTGTATATGTTAAGCAATTTTTCTTTCCTTTTCTTGCAGCATCTTTCCTTGAAAGCAAAAAGGGCTAAAGTTGATGACCACTGATTTGCCGTCACTTAAGTCTTGTGACATCACATGAAGAGCCTACCAGTGATTTCAAGCTGGCTACAGTCCATTCAGCAGTTCATTAGCAACTGGATCTTACATCAACCTAAATGTTTAAATGCCTGCCAGGATCTGTAGGGGTTTATGCATGACCAGTACATTGTAAACCTATGTAGAGCTTGCATTGTGGACATCTTATTCTTCACCTACTTGACCACTGTTGTTAATCTGGGTATGTTGCTCCTTTTAAATAGTTAGAAAAACAGTGTAAAAAGTAAGAGGACATACAGGACCACAAAAAACCCGAAACCTTCAAGAAGGAAACTGGTTTCCTGGTGTGGTACGGCTGCCTTATGAGAGTGGGGAATAGGGTACCCTGCCTCCTGTTACCTAGAGCACTGTGACTACCACCGGCCAAACTGAGACTGACTCCTGACAGCAGGAGCTCAGGCAATGAACTAGCCCTTGAGGTGCGAGGGGCTGCCATGGAAACATTGATTTCATGTTGGACCATCCCGAACTGGTGCAGCTTGTGCTCCCGAGCAGTAAAAGTCTCCTGCCTGAGGTCGAGCTGCCCCTGGCTCCCTGTGCTGCAACAGTCCTTCTGTAGGCCGTGTTGTATTAAAATGTCTGGTTTCCGTACATAAGAGTTGCTGTTTGGGGAGGGGGAGGAAGAGTAGCTCAGTATCTTTAAGAAGGATTAATTTTTTGCTTAATCAGGAGACTCCACACGTATCTTCACAAACAGTTAAATTCACAGATGGGGCTTTACTTTTCCTTTTTGTCGTTTTTGCTAATAAAAGATTTTAGCCCCTCACTGCTTGGGAAGAGAAAATTTTAGCAGGGGTGTATCATGGAACCCTTTTTAGCCTCTGTCGTTCAGCAAAGATGAGAAGGTTCTGTATTTTCCTATGAAGAACACAGCCCTATCTCATTCATTTATTAAGAATCTGTTCTTTGCTTCTTGGGACTCTTTGTGTGTTACTGTAGGAGAAGCGTGTTCTGAGCAGTTGCTGCTTTAACCGGGACTCCACAGCTACTTTCAGTCAGGGACGTCTGTGTTTGAACAAGATCGCTTGGATACGTGTATTTATTTTTTCCAACCCTATTGATATTTATTTTAGAAACACATTGTTTGAAAAATGTTATTTTTGTAAAGGCAACTGATTGATGAATGTGGTTTTGGCATATTAACTATAATTTTATTTTCTTTAAAAAAAAAAAAAATGTAAATAAGCAAACATTTCTACATAGAGCCAATGCCTTCCTCGTCACAGGACTGCCTTGAAAACTTTCTTGAGAGCTTCTTTACCTTCACCGTTCCAAACACCTGCAGGGAGGACCTGAACCTGTTCTGTCATGTGCAGTGTGTGGTCTATTCAGTGTCTCCGTCCTGACTGCCAGCACAAGAAGATAGGTACCAGTCTCCATGTGTGGCACCAGCAGCATGACAAACCACGTCACCTCCTTCTAATTTTCCCTGTGTGCCTCCCCTTTGTATTATTCTCTCTTAGAGTGGAAGCTCTGTGGGGCAGGGACTGTCTCCTAGCCAGAGCTGAGAGCAGCATCGGCACTTATGAAAAAGGTTCCAATTGCAGGTTTTTTCTTTTAAAGGATTGGAGAAAGAACTGAATATGAAGACTTGTAAAATATCCATGTCTCTCTGTACTCTGGAAGTATTCTTAAGAAAAATAAAACCATTGAATCAAGGAAGCTTGGGAGTGCATCACTTCAGCCTGAGTAATGGGAGATTTCCCAGCCTGCTGGGTGGTGCTGCTGTGCTGGTCTGAACTGTGATGGGCTGTCAGTGGATGGCCACTTCATTTGCCAGTTCTGAGAACTTCGAGTGGTTCTGGAGAACTGTCTTCTCCAGATGTTCTTATACCTCCCTGTACAGCTGCAAGATTTTCTCTTGGAAAGATTGTGACTCCTGCTGAGTTCAGAAGCCAGGCCTGTACAAGCTTTGTAGCACACTGCAAGCAATTACTTTTCTGAGTGCAGTAGGTCTTTGGGAAACAAAACCAGAACTGGAGCAGTTTACAAACTATTGAGGTGATGCTGGAGATGCAGACACAGAACAGGCAGACTACATTATTGGTGCAGGCTATAAGAGAAGCATTTTTAGTACCCAGATGAAGGTCTCCTTTAGAGAAGGCGCTGCTTGCTTCAGAAATGTGGACCTTTTGAAGGTGTTTGGTTAAGAAGACCTGTAAATCTCTTTACTCTGTAAAATTTTGGCCTGCAGCTCCGTGCTGGGTTTGTAGGTAGCATTGTGCTTTAACTACCTCTGATTAAGGTAATGGGTGACTCTGTCTTGGCCGTGGCTCTGCTGTGTAAACAGTCTGTGTGCTGTGGTGGGGGAGGTGGGAGCCATTTGAAGATGCTTGTCAGGAGTTTATGAAACAGTTTAAGGATTCTAAACCTGGCTTTTAGAGAATGAGGTTAAAATATTAGGCTCTTGAATCAAAATGCTGCTGGAAATAGATGTTGTGCCACCACTGGCCAGGAGACAGATACTTCTTTTAAAAGAAGTAAATTTACAATCCATTGATGTCAAATTACTGTGGGAGGAAAAAAAGAAGCTCTACTGAAGTCAATCAGAAAGTGCTCTCAGAGTTGCTACTCATGACTTTAGTATTGTCAGTTTTAGAATCAGATGAAGCTAAATTTGAAGAAAAATCCATCTAAGACAATATTAATTGAAAAATATTTCTCGTCTTGTAGATGAAGAGTCCCAACTCTTCCTGGTTAATCTGAAGAAAGAGATAAAATAATTAAAAGGCTAAAATAAAGGGAACTAAGTAAGGTAGAGGTAACTGCCCTTTCTCAGTGCTTTATGATAAAAATGCCTGTGCAATAAGAGATACCTATATATATATTTGAGCCATGCCCACAGCAATGTTTTCTAAAGGTGCATCAAGGTAATGTGATGTAACTTTTACGCTGACTTAATTATATATCTTTGTGTTACAATAAGCACATTACAGACAAGCAGCAGGGGAAAGTCATAAGTCAGGTCTCATGCATCTTTAAACCAAAGAAAAACGTAGCTTACCAGAATTAGATACCTGTGTGACTCACTCTGGATCTGGTGGTTCAGATCTTTTCTGGCTCGTGGGCAGGTGCAAACAGTGAATAATTTCCTGTCCCAGCAAATGGAAAAACAGGACAGAGGTGCTGAGAGGGGGAGAGTGTTGGAGCAGCATTTCCCCATGAGGCATGGCAGGGCTGTAAGGCAGGAACTGGTTCTGTAATTTCAGCCATGTTCTGCAAAGACACCTCTGATTATGAGGGGGGACTTTGCCTGGGCTTCCCTGGTTTTATTGGGAGCCTTGGTAACAGGGAAGGAGGGAGTGAAAAGAGCTGAGAAGCAGAGAGGTATCTGCAGGAGGTTCACATGAGTGCAGGGTTTCTTCACTGTCACTTCACATGGTGACTCACAGCAGTGCTTTGCTTGTTCAATCCTCTAATTGCTGCTGGGCAGGTGGTTGTTGAGCTGCTGGCTGAGTTGGTGGGAAACTGAACTTCCAGAGCTGATTGGGAATTAATTAGCTGAGCCAGTACTGCTGGGCTTGTCCCCTTGGTATGACTTTTGTGACTGAAACCCCTGACCAGCAGTCCAGGACAGAGCTGCTTGTTCGTGGGGCCCACAGCATCTGCTGCAGGAGCACAAGCACAACGACTTCAGTGTTGTGGAGACTGGGTGAGGCTGGGCTCAGCCATTCCCCTTTCATAGTGGAGGTGACCTCTGCCCAGACAACACCCCATCTCTGGGTTGGAAAGGTGGTGCTATTCTGAAATGTAGTTGTCAAAATCATTCCTTACGTTTCAGCTGCTTTCTTTACCAAGGAGATCAGCTGTATCTGTTTTTTCCACTAGCCCTTCAGAACCCCCTGATTTGGGAGCATCAGTGTGCATCGATAACTGTTGTCATCCCATCATCCTGGTAAGTGTTACTTATTGGACTAGTTCATCGATTTTGAGCAAATCTATTGAAGGCAACCTGGAACCAGTGTTTATTACTGTGATTTTCACAACTTCATATTATTCCCGATCAAGTGGCCATACTATCAACGATTGGTGAAGAAAGTCAACAACACAGCTCAGGCTTTAAAGTAAGTTCCTTTACTAGGACTTAGAATAAACAAGTGGAACTTAGAATAAACAAGTTGCAAGAGGAACATATGCAGCCCATGGAAAAATTGTCCTTATATCCAGTTTCTGGTCTGGTTTCAGATTTGCAGAGTTTTTAATCTGTCAATTAATAAGTTTCTCTTTATAAGCTTTCTCTGAGATGTGTATTTTTGGCTTGAAAGTGACTGCATTTTGAGACAGGTGCCAGTAGATGGCAGGCATCGGTTTCAAGTAGCAGTGTCTCAGGGAACAAATAATTGACTAATTATTAGAAGATTTTCTTATTCTTCAGTTTTATCTTTAAATTAGTTTGGTGATCAGTGGGATGAGGAAGGGTAAAGGAAAAAGCTGTCAGTGGCTGTGGGATGAAGTCAGTATTTATATACCAAGTGCAGAGATTAGTGAAAGAGCCCAGTGTGCTGTGTCCACTGGTTTAAAAACAAACAAAATGCCCCCCAAAGAACCCAATAAATTCTATAGTGGTTCTTCCAATTACACACTAAGTCATAAAACTGGCACCCGTAACTGAACTGTAGCTGGAGGTACGGCAGCGTGTGCTGCATGGGAAGGTGTTCATGCTGCAAGGAGATTTAAACTTTTCTTATCCAAGTCACCAGTCACTGCTGGAATTAAGAGGGTTGGTTTTTTTACTTTTCTATACCACTTCCAGTAACAGCTCTCAGCTTTTCAATAAACTAAATTTTGCAACCTCCTTTGGCTAATAGACATACTTCTGGAATGAGAAAATAAAGAGTTAATAGAATTCCTGCACATGGGTTTGGTACATCCGCAGAGTTCCTGCCGTGGAATTGAAGCCCAAGGCTGGAGCAGTGGGCCTTGTTCACAAAAGGTATTCCCTGGAAGTTGGCTGAAGCAGGCTACAAGTCATCTTGGTTACCTCGACCCTTCTTCCCCAACACAGGTGTTCTTTTCATAGCTCACTTTGTAACTAAGTTAGGGGTGCTGAAATGTTCTTCTTGTGTTCTTGGTTGAAAGTCAACACTGACTATGTGGATTTTCCTCTGTGAAATACTGGTAAATGAGCAGAGTGCCTCCTTCCAGCAGAACTTTGTAAAGTTGAAAATCCTGGTGGGAAGCCACCTGCACACCGGGGTAGTTCTGCTAACAGAAGTACATGGGGAGCTCTGGAGATGCTTGGAGCAGCACAAGGACCAGAAGTCCCTGGCCTTCTGATGCTCTGAATACATCAGCCTGCGTCCAAACTACAGGCAAGCCCAGTGGAGCATGTGAAGGGACGTGTGGCTGGGGTAGGGATGTGCAGCTGGGGTAGGGATGTGCAGCTGGGGTAGGGACGCACGGTGTTTCTTTCTGTGAGCAGCTGCTGCTGGCCCTGCTCGGGTGGGGTGAGGGCTGGGAGGTGCCCTGCTGTGGCTGTCCATAGGTGTGTGCTGCTTGGTGGGAGGTGGATCCAGTCCACCCTTCCACTTGGTTTTTATCTCCTTCCCAGTTTGTCCACGTTTCAGAGCAGCAGCTGTTGTATCCACTACAAAGAAACTTCTGCTTTGTGTTGGGTTTTAGCTGCTGTAATAATAAACAAAACTAACAGTTTAAGGTGAAATACAAACCCTGTTCTGTTCATGGCAGCATGGTAAATGAGTTTTCTCTCTGAGGATGCAAAAATGGCTGCCTGCTCTGTTCCCAAACTGTCCTTTGCAGGGCTGCATTTGGCGAGGCTGTGAGGGGCAGGGGTTGTATTTAGTTGGGTTACCAATTACGAGAGATTAAAAATTGCCTGGAAAAACTCCCCTTTTCCACCTTTCTAGAATCATAATTATACTTTATTATAAATATATTTAATTTGCCTTTCAATTTTATTCTAATTCGCCTTGGCAGTTCCAGGAGTATGCAGCAGCACAAGGGGCACTGTGTGAGGAACCCCCCAACTGCCCTTGATGTAAGCACCAGAGATGGTTTCTGCTGGTTGCAGCTGCAGAGCTCACTCTCGCTGTTTCCCAGATGGCTCCTGGCTCCGAGGGTTGCTCCCTGCACTCTCCTCCTCACAGGCTGGGTGCTGCTGGGACGGCTTAGGTGGAAGGAGTCACAAGAGGATGTTCCATGTCCTTGGGGTGAGTGATGGACAGCACAGTTTCCTGCTGCCTCTCACAAGTGCCCTGGGAGCAGGCAGGGTGCCCTGTAGTGCAAACACATGAGTCCTGCTCTGCTTGCACAGCCTTTACCTGCAAGGGTCTCTTCAAGGTCAGCGGGTCTCAGACCTCACCCACTAGTTCCCTGTAGACTTTCCATCCCATACTACATTGCTGGGCAAAGTAAAAAATTACAGGAGAAAGAGCAAGATAGAGAATGAAAAATCACAACTGCTTCTTGGCTCCCTTCAGGCCAAGAAATAGGTTGTTTATGGGAGATGCCTGTTGGCAGAAAGATAATCCGTCAGAGTGGGAATGTTCTGATGCCAGGAAACATTTTCCCTGAGCCAGGTTTTACAGACCTCCTGCTGTTTCTCTTTTCAGTGTCTGCTAAGATACCAGGGTTTCGCAAGCGACCCACGGGTTGTGTGACAGCCCCACTGAAGCGAGAGCAGGGAGGGAACCATTTCAGATGAGTTAGGACCTGAAAGAGCTGAGCTCGTGTTCAGTCCTGCTACCAAGAGCAGGACCTGTTTATAAGGCAGAGTTACTCCTTCCCTCTTCCCGCTCTTCCCCTTGCCTATTAACATTTTGGGAGGCCAAAGACTATTTTCAAGCGTGTGGGTACACACGTGGGTGTTCGGTATCTGGGACAACAGGGCCAGACCTTGGCAGACACCTTCGGGTGCAGTAGGGATGGGAACGTGTCAGGGCTTAGGAGGAGAGTACAGAAGCAAGAGATGCAGTTTATCTAGGAAAAATAAAAGATTTACAAAACTGTGCTCCAAAAGGTGCTTGTCACTGAAAGGAATGTCACAGAATCACAGACTGGTAGGGGCTGGAGGGGACTTCTGGAGATCATGTCATCCAACCCACCCTGCTCCTTCCAAGAGAAGACTGAGAGGGGATCTGGTCAATGCTTATCAATATCTAAAGAGTAAGCATCAAGAGAATGGGGCCAGACTCTTGTCAGTGGTGCCCAGAGACAGGACATGGGGTAATGGGCACAGACTGGAACCCAGGATGTTCCATCTGGACATGAGGAAAAACTTCTTTTTCTGTGAGGGTGGGATGCCCAGAGGGTCTGCTGGCCCAGGCTGCCCAGAGAGGTTGTGGAGTCTCCTTCTCTGGGATGATTCCAAACCCACCTTGGACAATGTGATCCTGGGCCCCCTGCTCTGGGTGACCCTGCTGGATAGAACAGGGGGGTGGCACCAGATGATCTCGAGAGGTCCCTTCCAACCCCCACCACGTTGTGACTCTGTGATATTTGTTTTATGCAGCTCTCCAGACTCACATTATTTTCTGGTTCTCATCCTGTCAATGAAACATCTACAGAAAAAGATACTTTTAGGTAAATTCTTGAAATGGCAAATTGCACCCCTCCAGCCTCTTGAGCACCCTGAGGATATCACTGTTCAACATGTCCCCATGGGTGCTATTTTGTGAGCAGGATTTGTGGCACGTGAGCACATGTGCAACACACAATGTGCAGGGTGCCACATGGGTAGGTACGTGTACCATTAGCTTTATTCATCTCTGCACCTTTCAGCTTAAGCACCGTTCGGAGACCTCCCGAGGATGTGCTAATCCACAAGGAAGACTTAGGAAGATGAGTGAGGAGGTCCAAGTGAAAAACACTCATCATAAAATGAAGAATGAAGGAAGTAATGGTGAGAGGAGGGCTGCAGGTATGTGGTTGGTGAGAACAGTGGCTGCTCTGGATCTGCTCTATGTCCTTCTGCTGTTTCCATCTGAAAGCTTTTTATAGATGACCCCTAATTCTTGTCCCTTTGTCACCAAAGCCTTTTTAGTCTATTTAAGGGTGTCTCGTCAGTGTGAGGAGTGTATTATAGAGGGAAGATGTATTGTAGGAGGAGATCCCAGGGACCAGGAAAGCTGAAATACATGGGAACTCACTACTCAGTCATTTGAGTGAAGTTCCTGCTAGGGTTTGGAAGTTTTCCAGGAGCCCTTGTACCTCAGTGAGCAATAATTTCTGGGAAGTCAGGTATTTTAGCCTTTACCAGAAGTCCTGCGTCAGGTACAGCAAGAGGAGTTGAGCTGAGCTTGACAGAGCTTTGGCCAGACAAAGCCATGTTAATGGCACCGTGGAAGCAGGCACAGTGTGAGTGCCTGTCACCACCACGTGTCTTCCCAAGGTGGGTTCTCCAGGGAGAAACACCTTCAAAGAATCCAGGGGTGCTTTGGAGCAGTCTGGTTTGTGTATTTTTACAAAAGTCAGAAAATAAACATTGTGTATCTCCCTCCTCTCTCCAGCATTTTATTCTGGAATGAGTTTTCGGTTGGAGATAGAAAGAACTGGAACAGCTGAAATTTGCTGTTGACTTTGTCTCTCGCTGGGTAAATCCTCTTGTAGTTCATTTTACTGAAGTGTAAATATGGGTGAAATTTTATCTCCTACAGCTGTAGGAAACTGTAACATCTGACAAATATATTGACACCCACAAACATGATGCTTTCTGGAAGACAAAAATGTTTTTGGCAAGTGGGTTTGCGTGTTTGGAGTTCTCTCGCCAAAGCTAGCTGGAGCGTTTGGAGAGGAAACTCTTCTTTCTAAAACTGGAATTAGCAGATTGCTGACAGCTGATATTTCTCAGGGCTGACTGATCTTTAAGTGCTATGCTTGATTTCAGTTGCACTTTTTTCCTCGCTTCAATTTCTCTTTTAGAATTTTGGGTTTATTTATGTCCCATGTCTCCTTTTAATACCTCTTTGTGGTCGCGGGAGGAAGAGTAGTAGAGTGAATGAGTCTTCATCTCTCCTTTCTCCTGACACAGTCATATGGGAGAGAGATTGGCCACGTCTCTTTCCTCCCCATTCTTTTCCAATGCAGACTTGCAAGGGAGGGTTGCTCCCCCTCACTTTCTGCTCAAAAAAACCCAGTAGAAACAGGGTGAAACGTCAAAAGATGGACAAAGTTATAGAATCTTCCTTGGTAAAAAGATCAAAATTTAATGGCAATTCTTCTGGAAAAACAGAATTAACATGATGGCCCCCTCTGCAACTGCCCAACTATTTGGCTTCATCTCTCCAAGCTGCTCCCTGCACACACACATGCACACTCACAGCCCTCCAACTCCCTGGCCCTTCAGGATGAAATGAAAATCCTGTTCTTGAGGCTCCCGACATTGCTCGCTTTCCTGAGTTGTTTTGGCTGAAGTGTTGGTGTGACACAGTCAAGGTGGGAAGTGTTGAGAAAGCTCCTGCTGTCAGCAGGTTGCTGTTAAAATCTTGGTGCTTACCTGATGCTGAACAGGCAATATGGAAATCCAAAGTGGAGCAACACGTGGCAAATACGTAATGAAAAATGGCAAGTGGATCAGAATTAATGATTATAAGAAGCAGCTTTTCTAGGCAGCTTCTTGTCTGAGTAGCAAGTATGGTTCAGTGGCTTGGACGCTCTTTTAACTTCTTTAAAGATTAAATCCCTCCATCACTGTAGTGTAAACTTGCATTAGTTATTTACAGCTACGTGCATGAAAGGGCTCTGGGTGTGAGTCAGGAATCTGTGAGGTCTAACTCCTGGATGTCTGGCTCCTGCAGTGGACACCACAGCCTTGTGTAGGTGTCTAATCTTCCATGCAGTGCAAAGGGACTGTGGATGTCAAAGGATAAGGTTCCTGGCATTCAGTTTGCTTAGTGGGAAACCCAGCTAAGAGAGCCAGGGAAAGGTGAGGCTCAGGTGGTAGTGCTGGTGGGACCTCAGCTCTTTGGGGTATGTAAAAACTCTGAGAGAACTGAGTTTCTAAAAAACCTCCCGTGAGGTGATATAGACATACATGGACCAGTTACAGAACTGGAAACACAGAACTCAGGTGCCAGTGGGATGCTGATGGCCAACAGTGATTCAGCTATGCACGTGTTACTGCCCTTCTGAGATGGACATAGCTACACCATTGCACTGACCTTTGCTAGTCAGGATGCAAAGAGCTGTAAAGATGTTGAGGCCCTGGCTTAGCTCTTGGAACCTCGGCACCACACTGTGCTGTGAAACAGTCAAAGTTACAGCTACAGGAAGAGATAAGTAAGCAGTAAATTCCTGCTCTGTGTGATGGCTTAGTATTTGATGCATTCACTTAGGGGACTGTGGTGGGGCTTCTAAGCCCTTTTCAGTCAAAGGTGGTAAAACTGACTGCATCCAGGAGCCTGAGGATAAGAAGGGAGGGCACGCTGCACCCTCTGAGTACAGATCAACTACCTCTTGTAAAAGGTAACCAACATCGCATCTGCCTGGGGGAAGGTGTGTGGCTGCAGCTCTGCAAAAGTAGCTCCCCAGGGAGCAGAGAGACCCAAATCCTTATACAAGTACTGTTTGGGTATTCGGAGTGAGAGGGACCTTGGGCAAAATGTCGCACCAGGGCTTTAGGACGTGGCAATAGCTGGGACCATGCAGTTACTGCAACCAGAGAGCCCATCCCCGTGAGCTGGGCAGAGCGGGCAACGCAGCTGCACTGGTCCAGACCCGGGCTCAGGGGAGTTGGGCACAGGCGCTGGGGTTAATGGTGAAGGCTGGGGAGTCTGTGATGCTGACAGCAGGGACAGCCAGGCTCGGAGGCACTCAAGTAACAAATTGAACGGTGAATATCTTAAGATGACTTTGGTTTATTGTCCAGATCAGGTCAGCGGAAAAAATATTGGGAGACTGAACAAAGAGACAGGCTGCTTTAGCAGATAAATGGACTGATCATTTCGTATTGAGGAACAATCTCTAAAACATAGTTTACTGCGCAGCTGAGGGCTGAAGCATTTGCTGATGCCAAGAGCTCCTTCTTTGACCCTAGGCACGCGTGGAATTAAATGGCGCGGTGTTTTTTGATGGTTAAACTCCCCGAAGAAGACACTCCATTTGTTACCAGGGCTCTGATGAAGTAAAGTGTGGTTTATATGTACAAGGCCGGCCTTCAACTCATCTCAGAATGAATGGAGAGGTAAAATTGAATTTTACACTCCCGCTGCTATGATTAATGTAGGTGCTCTCCGATCCGGCGGCCGGCCGCAGGAGGGCAATGCAGGCTCGCTCTGCGGGCGCCGCGCAGGAGCCTCCTCCACTTATGCACAGGGATGCCAAACAGAGGGGAGTCTGCATAAATGAAGAGCTGTAGTAAGAATAAACCTGTGAGAGCAATAAATTCCCTGTGTATCCGTCTTAGCGCGGCCCTCTGATACGAGGCTGTGCCTGACAAAGGAATAAACTTGTTAGATGGATAAAAGGGCACATATACATTAAATCAGAGAGTCTAATGCTGGGAGACTGAGAGAGGACGACGCAGCGCTGGCCGTGCAACGTTTGTGCTGCACCTCACTGAGGAGCAGGAAACGGGTAAAGCTGCTCGAGGGAAATGCTCAGGGTTGTGCAGGCTTGGAGAGCTTCTGGTGGCCCTTCAGCCCTGCTGCTCTGCCCTCTAGGATGGCTTGGAGGGAGGCACAGTGAGACTTCTTTTTTTTTTGAAAGCAAGCAGGAAAGGGACAAGCTGCCCAGAGACCCTAGAAATGTGTGTTATCCTCATCCACTTCAGGAGCAGAGGAGGGGATGAGACCTCTTCATAACTTCATTTGGGACTGAATGGCTTCAGCAGAAGCAAGTTGGGAGGGCAGGCTCTGTGAAGCACCTTGCACTGAGGAGAGGTGCTCTCTGCAACACTTGCTGTTACTCTCTTCCACTCCATGGGACTCTAATTTCCCCGTGGGCAGAGAGGGTTGTTTGCTTCCAATTCCTTTCCCACAAGTCCTGGTGGGAAACAAACTTCTGTGAAACTCTTCAGTGCTAAAAATTGTTTCCTGGCCTGCTCCTCCTGCATGTTTGCAGTTCTGGGGGGAGTCCTGCTGCTTCATCTACAGTGTGGTGATCACCTCCTCCACCTTAACCCCCAGGTTGCTTAGTGAGAGTTCAGCTGGATTTTCTACACATAACCCCTCCCTTCTGGTTTATCCCTGGGCGTGGGGGGTGATCTGGCCCCACTCACTAGTCAGTTCACCATCTTCCTTTTGCAGCATCTGAGCCTGGTTTAAGTCCCTTTGCCACCCAGAGCAGTACAGCAGCATTTGCCAAAACAGAGACTGGTACAGCAGCATCGATGCTCACAGCACCGAAGGGCAAAATGCGATGGGAACTCAGAGAGAGCTGCCCAGCTCTGACTCGGGGGTAGAAGGAATTTCCTAGAACAAACAGGACCTCAGGCCTGATAAAGGGAGGAGTTGGTGTTTTTTTCTGCTGATATGATCATAGGCTGGGGGAAGTATAAAAATCTATCGGATATAAGAACCAATTTTCTGGATACTTATAAATGATCTGCTGCCCTCGCTGTGGTTAGATGGAGGACAGACTATAGTAAATAGCTGCAAGACTAAAAGTGTATCATCTCAGTTTAGGTAGAAAGCCATTCTACTGCTAAAGGGTGTTGTGATAATTGAAAATAAACATTTAAAAAGATATAAACCAGGAAAGTGTTGGACTAAGTATGGCAGAAGACTGTTCCTATATTAATACAGGCAGTTGGGTCATTTTTCCCTAAAATTCACCACATCATTTGCCTATAAACAAAGCAATTCAAGCCAGTGAACTACAGGAAAAGTAGAACAAGGTAAGCAATTGCCTTTCACCATCTCTGCAGCACTGAGCTCAGGTTTTCTGGAGGCTAAAGATCAGGGTTGGTAACAGGAAAACAATATGGAAACCTGTTAGCTCTGGGCTGCTGAAATCGATGGACTCCCACCTCTGTGGGTCTAATGGGACTGAAAATAGAACTGTGTAAATAATTGATTTTTTTAATGAGTTTTTTTTCTTGATAAATTTTAAATGTCAAATATTAGGTGAAACATCCTTTTATTTTGTATTTCTCTCCTGGAATGCAAAATCAGAAATACTGTATTGGATCCTATGACGTTTGTCATTCTAGACAATTAATTTTGTTTGGCTCTTAAGTGAGTTTTAAATTCAGGTATATTGGTAAGGTTGTCTCACTAGAAAATGCTTCTCAGTTAAAGCTGTGAACAGCACTCTGCCCTTAGGAACAGCTGGCTGAAGTACATGGGGTAGAGAGCCTAAAGCTCTGAAAATGAGCCTGGAGAAGTTGAGCATGGAATGAGCGCTATCTGCTTGGGCTGCACCTTGTTCGGCTTACAACTAGCTACCTACTGCCAGTGACCTGTCTGGAAAGGCTTCTTCAGCCTCCAGCTGCTTCAGGGGAATGTACTGTGGGATTAAACACCCGGTGCCTTCAGGAGGGCTGTGCTTTGCAGGGTTCCAAAACACCTTTGATCTTTACACTGACATCGTTTTAAAGTGAGACATTCGGAAGCTGTTGACAGTGCTGTTCATTTTTCTATACCACAAAAAAATAATTTTATTTTGCTTTCTGAGCTACTGAGATGGGAGGAAAAGTACTACCGTTGGTGAAGAAAGTAGACGTTCCACTTGTGAGCCTTTTTGTTCAACTAATGGGAAGATGTGTGACTCTAGGGGACAGAGTTTGCATAGAGGGATCTTCTGAAAAGATTTTGGTTTCCGGAAAAATCAACAAAGAAACGATTTCTTCTTTCCTACTGCTGCAAGACCTGCAGCACTCATTTCTCTGCTCTCCAACCCAGTCAGTGTAAGCCCAGGGATGAGATGTCTGCTCCATTTGTAGCCCTTTCCACTATCACCAGTGTCCATATCAGCTATGACTGAGCTGTGACCAGCGGTATTAAAACCATCACTCCATTATAAATGGAGTTTTTGGTAACTGTCAGTCACTTCTTTACTATCAAGAGGTACAAAGTACGATAAGCTGTTCTCCAGAACCTACAATAGACTGTCACTTGCTCCAGATCCAGGCTGGGGTGAAACTCATGGCATCAGTGTTGGGGGGGGTCCCTGTTACCTGCCACATCGCTCCCATAGTAAATCTGAGCCCATCCAGCCTGGGTAGGGTGCTAAGGTCGGGGGGGCAGGTGACTTTTAAATGTCTGCTTCAACTTAGCACCTCTTCTCTGCCCATCCCAGTGTGGAGGGGTGGCCGGTGGGCACCTGACTGACAAACAATAAACGGCTGAAGGATAACAATGAGTCAGGTGAAAAAAAGGAAATTGTTTTTTTGACAATCTGCTGTTGAAGGGAGGGGGTGGGTGGGCAAAAGACTCTGTAA